>BQNB010007112.1:0-94767 GCA_026074375.1 Tanacetum coccineum
GTTTTGAGCATAAGAATTTTGATTTCCTTGACGGTTTTGAACCTTTGTAAGCAAACCTCTAGCCGGATCTCTACATTTCATGTCATAAACAGATCTTTTACCTTTATCTGAAAGTATCATATTTGCTTCACCAATAAGTTTAAAAGCAGCTTCAGCTCCCGGAAATTTGTTCTTATCAGGGTGAAGTACAAGTGCAAGTTTCCGGTATTGCTTCCGGATAGTTACTTCATCGGCTACATTTTCAACTTGAAGAATCCCATAGAAGTCCTTTTCAGCACCATGTACCTTCTTTTGAGCCGAACAATGAATATCACAAACTGAAATAACTTGTTGAATGTTCCCTAAATCAGGGAACAACTGTTTGGCCTTCAATGCAAACTTACGAGCCCCTTCAAAATCATTCTTCAACATCTTCTGTTCTGCAATACCCCTGGCCCTAAGAGCCTCATCTCGGTTACAATCCATTCCCTTAAATGACTTATACGTAACTCATTTATAAAATATACAGAAATCACAAGATCACAGTGCTGCTCCTCCCCTGAGTCCCACTACAAATCGCAATCTGGAAACACAAAAGGAGAGATAATTTAATACCAACTTCAACTATTAAGTATAATATAGATCAACAAACAAATAAACTGGATGTACTTATAGCTTGGTTGGATTTTGGTCCACAGTAAGAATTCGCTATGGGTATGGGTTTCATAGCAAGGCAAAAAAAGAACAGATTCAATATATAAGCCCACCGTCATGGGGCATACAATCAAACCAAACACCTTCTTCTATCAATTCCCTCCCAGCTCCCCTAATCCAAACCCCAATTGTAGGATGATCACATTTATATTACCTGTAGCGAGTGACAATCAGCTCATCTACCCTCTGTATTTGACAAGCAGATGCCCAATCCTGCAAGTATCGCATTTCACCATGAGTTATTAGAAGAGAGAATCCCACAAATTTGCAACTAATTTTCTGGTAAACTAAAAAAAAGTATATCAACACATATGAGTACAAGATCATAGCTATGAAAGTGTTGTACGTTCTATTTTACAATGCAGTGTGCTACTACCTTTTGTTTTCACATAACCAATATTAGTAATGCCTTGCTTTAGATAGATGGGGCATGACTAAGTATAAAGGATACAATCATAACATGGACATGATACACTATTGTATGTTTCCACGTAACTTCTCAACTCTAGACAAATACTTAGATACGCATAGAATAACTTCATCACAAATAAAATGATTGAATGATATGTTTTTTTTTTAATTAAAAAAACAAAATCAAAACATTAATATATGTACAAACTACCAGATGTTCCTAGTCACCCCATCTAAACAAAATTGATCGGCGGGTGGAGGTGGTGAGGAAGGAGCGGAGGAGTGCAGTAGGGAGTCAAGGGGAGTGGAGGATTGGGTGTCGCCGGTCTCGACTAGGTATGAGTCACTTAGTCAGGATGAGGTTTGTAGTGATGGGATGGGATATTAGCTCAGGGTGAAGTGTGGATACAGGATAATTTTGGGATCTATAATGAGAATAATAGGAGGGAGAGTTAGTATCTCAAACGTATCGGAGATCCAGAGATATTCGTTATAGTGGAGGTTTAGCTGGTGCGAGAACATAGGTCAGTAGGCGCGAACTATTGCTTCTTCGTAGGGTTATGAGAACGGGGGTGTGGGGTGGGGTGTAGGTGTGGGGGAGGGGCGGGGACATGGATCGGGTGATTAATCTTGTTACTTCTCTGGGATAGGCGAGAGATGCGAGAGGGGTGTGTTGGTAGCGAGCGTCTGATCGCGGGTGTATATGAGGTGTAGTTATCATTAGCACATATAGTCCGGGGCGAAGGGGAGGGATGGTGTGGGTGGAAATGGTATCGGGGAGGTGGGCCGGGGAGTGGCATACTATGCACACATAACAGTGGAACACGCAATCAAAAAGCGGGGTAAGTTAAGAAGGATACAACATACACACAATCAAGAGACCAAATAGGTTTATCGGCAAACTAGTGCGGGTCAGAGGGATGAGGTGGGATATCCGAAGCGTGGTGTAACATCTCGAACTGCTTATGACATATACTTAGATGAGCGGCAGAGAAGGAATAGGACGAGGTCATCAGGCAAAGTAAGAAATGTGGGAATATGTGAATGAGTTATGTTGTTGGATTGTAGTTACAATGAAAAAGAGGCACTATTCGAGACAAGTGGAAACGATGGGTAATAGTAATGTCAAACTGCCAGAAATGTTTCCTAGTCACGGGGCACCCCATCTAAACAAAATTGTTAAGCTGAAACTTGCTTTCAATCTTATAAAACTATAGTGTGGCCATCTGCGCAACCTCATTTCCAGCACAGTCATCTTATTTGATTATACATTGTCTGGCCATATCAGATGACATGATATCATATTTTAAGTAGTACATCTGTTCATGGACAACCAAAACAGAAGATTATTCATTTTACACATGATTATTCTCAACAAAAGTAAAAGCACTAATACAAGAACAACGCCTAAAACAAACATAAGTTTTCATCTTGTTTAATATATTTTCACAAGTAACAGTAACATTTTTCATGACATTCAACTTGAATAATACAAATAAAATTGATATTAACTTTAAATCTCTCATAATAAGATCACATTAATTCGATCAAAACAGAATCAAACAGTGGTAACACACATAATAACCATAAATTTAAGAAAAACAACTAATGGAAACTCAAACGAAGCTGAAATTATGATATAGATACATTCATGAACCAGAATTCAGTGTTGATAACATATTTCAGGAACACCTCCTAAACTAGGGATGTACCACAATTTACTTTTTAGTTTTGACATAACCAATAGTAGAAATGTGCATTGCATAAAACAGTAGTAGATGATTATTTATTTATAGTCATAAGATGGATATTTGGTGGTTTGATGTTTACAACACACGCCTACTCTTGACTCCCAACTTGTCAACTATAAACATTTATTTATAACATGATTGGGTCAGGTCGACACAAATGAGTTGGATTATTTAGAAGCTTAAATAAGGTTATTATGATATAAAAAGTGGTTATATATAACACTGAAAAAAATATATAATAGAGATTCCGCAGTATTAACAACATTTCAATAACGCGTAGAAGAAGAATAATAATTTTATCAAAAGCAGTTCACAAACCCTAATTTCAACAATTGAAATTAAAGCATATAATAAGAAAAGTGAAATTTAATACGATTAAAATTAAGATGAATGTTGAGTTACCAGTGAAGAAGGACTTACGATAAGCAACAAGAAAAATGAGACAGTCGTCCCCCCCAAATTGCTATTTCACTCAATTGGGCGGGCTCGGCTAGGGTTGCTAATTTTTTATCTCTTGTACTCTCTGCATTACATCTTATACTTTCTTACTTATTTTACTCTTTTTCTAGCGTCACCTTCACATTACGAAATAAATTTAAGCGGGACGTGAGTTGAGGCTTGGAAAGACGTGCTATGGCGCGTCATGTCACTCTTTCTGAATTCAACTACGATGAAAAATGTTTTTTTTAAATGAAAAAAATTATATGCAATGATGTTTCTTATGTACGAGTATAACACTTTTTATAAACTCGATATATATGAAAAATTGTATAAATATATAAATCTATAAATATTTTTGGATTTTATGTCGCTTTAAGTCACACCTTAAAAAACGACGTGGCTTCGTCATGGCTCCTAAGACGTGAGGTTTTGTCATGTCGTCACGCCTCATACTATTTATAGCTTTGGTTTATGGTTATTAGAAATGATAAATTTTATAAAATAATCAAATTGTTTATCTAATCAGGTTAAAAATAACTAAAGAAATATTTATTAAATCAAACTACACACGGTCAGTTTTCACCTAGAGACACAGATGTTGATTAGCCGTTTTACTATTAAATAATAGCAATTTACCTATTATACATTAGGCGTGCGGATGACGACGTTTTGGCCATTAATGAGGTCGTTATGAGGTTTGGTCAGTGTCGTTGTGTTGGTGGGCCATTTTGATTTCTAGGTTGAATTTTCTTGACCCGTCTTCGTTATAAACTAGGCGGGTCACTAGCTTACTAAAGAAGCCAAGATACGTGTCTTCTTAGAGAGCTATGTGCTTGTATCATTATTACTCTTTTTACTCTCTCAAATCCACACATGATCAAAATACATGCAAATCTAATTTTTATCTCTAAATATATTCAGGTTAAATTTGAGGCAATGATGAATGTTTACTGGTTTCGATGGTTCAACATTGGTGATTTGATTGTTTGACATGAGATGGATATTTGGTGGTTTGATGTTTACAACGCCTACCATTGACTCCCAACTTGTCAACTTTTAAACATTTATTTATAACCTTATAGATTAATTTTGGTCATAAATAACATGATTGGGTCGACACAAATGATGCTACTTGCTAGTCTTATTTTTAGGCTTATGCACAAATGATTTGGATTGTTTTAAAGCTTGTATAAGCTTATTACGATATAAAAAAGGTATGAAGTGGTTATAAACATAAGCGAAAATGAATGAGATAAGGTTAAACAAACCCCCCTATACACATAAACATGTTGAGCTATACAAGTTCAAAGATAGCACAAGTCCTAACCGCGGCCTAGTTTAATGATAAGGCGCTTTAGGTTTATTATATGAAGTGATTTACATGCATATGAGTTTTATAAACTTTTTATCATCCTTATATACTTGTGTTTAAGGTTTATCAAGTGTTAAATATAATTGACGTGTCAATTTTCCAAGTATTAAAAGTGCAAAAACCAACTAGTGGATTGTAACAGTTTTATGTCCGACTTTACGGGGCCATAACTCACTCATTTTCTACTGAAATAAGTCGTTTCAAAAGCCTATGTTAAAGGGTTTTGAGTTATTTTTTCAAAAATGTAAGCCTCACAAAGTGAATCAAATTTTAAAGAGTCCATATGTACCTTACAAAACACAAAGGGCAGGCTGTTTTTGGGACAAAAACATTTACTAGTTTTGTTTTGGCCATAACTCCTTCAATATTTAACCTCAAGAGTTGATTCAACTTTTTGAGTTTAAGTCTAAGTCTTATTACAAAAAGTTCAAAAGGCTCAACTTGCCAAACTACTCTTAGGGGGGGTTTGGTTTATAAGTTTTAAATGGTTGTATTTGAAATCAAGTGGGTTTAAAAGTTTAAAGGGATTTATAATTTTTGTAATAGAAATCATTTTCAAGTTTGGTTGGAAGATATGTTTAGCATATGATTCAAAGTAAATTACTTCAGTGCCCTTTTATTATCACGCAATCTTGAATCATTATCCAACAAGATCCAAGAACTTTTACAAATCAACACGGAGCATGTTGTATTCGTGTATCCTAATACAAAGCCTTTGTTTACAAAAGTTCAACCATTAATTTTTCATGGTTTATTACATCTTGAATGAAATAAAAAAATCATGACCAAATTGCAAGTTTCTTGAAATTTCAAATGGGATTAATCATACCTGGAACTAAATACATAAAACTTTTACACTACAGTATATGCCCAAATTTCAACCCAATAGGAGTTTAGATCTTCAAGATTTAAAACTATCAAAAACTTGAGATTTGCAACTATCGTTAAAAATTGAACGATTGCGAAACTCGAGAAAACAAAAAATTAAGAACTTTAAGAGAGAATGAAATAAAGAGGAATAGTTTGATGAGTTTATGTATTTTGACTTTTCAAGAGATAGAAAGGGCGGGGAAGAAGATGTATTAGGAGAGAGAAGATGAACTCGTGGGGAAAAAGGCATAGTTGTCTAGGTTGACTATTAAAGGCTCTGTATTTTTTAAAACCGACCCTCACCTTACTTTTTTATAAGAGCGTCTCCAATGCAAAAAGTCATTAAAGACTTTTTGCATTTAATACATTAATTGCTCACCATGCTAATGTACAAAGACTTTGAAGAAAGACTTGGTATCTACCAAGTCTTTCTTAAAAGCTTTCCAAAAAGCTTTTCCTCCAGTGCACAAAACCCATCTCAAAAGACTTTTTATAGAAGTAAAAAAGCTTTTGCTAGTTTACCCATTGGAGATGCTCTAACCCCACTAAAACATAGATTGTCAATATTATAAAACCTCTTAAACGAACAACCAAACACGATTGAAGCTGAGTTTAAATTTCAAAACCTTTTAAAACCACCCAAATTCACTTAACCAAATACGCCCCTAAGGTGCTCAAAAACACGACTAAAGTTTCGAACTCAGAACTGTACCACTAATTTTGCAACAATCATTCAAAAATGAAAATGAACCCCATTCTTTATGTTATCCTCCAGAAACTTACTTAACACATTATATTAAAAGGAATTGAAGAGAAATTTGCCAAAAGATTACTCTAGGGTTGCTAGCACGAGCACACAAGGTGACCCAAAAAACTATACAGTTTTAAGGTTTTGTAAAACAAGTTTATAAGCAAATTTCTTATACACGAGCATATATAGGTGATATATAAACACCATAGAATGCATAAAATGAATGAAGAACATGTAATTAGAATTCTTAAAATGAATGTTGAAGATTGGATGAGTATTGAGTGCACAAACTACCCAAAGTAATTAGGCACGTTAAACTTGCTAGATTACCCGTTCAATATCGATTTAATGCCGATGGAGCTCGGTAGTTTTGACATTATTATTGGTATGGATTGGTTGTCCAAGTACCACACCATGATTGTCTGTGACGAGAAGATTGTCTGTATTCCCTACGGCAATGAAATATTAATAATTCAAGGTGATAGAAGCGACGGTGGGAGTAGTTCGCGATCGAATATCATCTCGTGCACAAAGACCCAGAAGTATACTCAGAAGGGGTGCCATGTCTTTCTGGCACATATTACTGAAAGGAAGACGGGAGACAAGTCAGAGGAGAAGCGACTTGAGGACGTGCCGATCGTGCGGGACTTTTTTCCTGAAAGTCTTTCCAGAGGACTTGCCAGGACTTCCACCAACCCGAAAAGTTGAATTCCAAATCGACTTAGTGCCGGGTGCTGCACCTGTAGCGCGATCCCCGTATAGATTAGCCCCGTCGGAAATGCAAGAGCTGTCGAATCAATTGCAAGAACTTTCTGACAAGGGATTCATAAGACCAAGTTCCTCACCATAGAGAAATCCGGTTTTGTTTGTCAAGAAGAAAGATGGATCTTTTAGGATGTGCATTGATTACCGTCAATTGAACAAACTTACTGTGAAGAACCGTTATCCGCTTCCGAGAATCGATGATCTGTTTGATCAGTTGCAAGGATCGAGTGTTTACTCGAAGATCGACCTGAGGTCCGGTTATCACCAACTCATAGTTCACAAAGAGGATATTCCAAATATGGCGTTTAGGACTCGTTATGGTCATTACGAGTTCCAAGTAATGCCTTTTGGATTGACCAACGTACCGGCGGTATTCATGGATCTCATGAATCAGATGTGCAAACTATATTTTGATAAGTTTGTGATAGTATTCATACAAGACATCTTAATATACTCTCGTAGCCAAGAAAAGCATGAAGAGCATATGAAATCTTAGAGTTACTGAAGAAAGAGGAATTGTACGCTAAATTTTCAAAGTGTGAATTTTGGCTCCCGAAAGTGTAATTTCTCGGTCATGTGATTGATAGCCAAGGTATTCACGTTGATCTCGCCAAGATTGAATCAATCAAGGATTGGGCATCGCCTAAGACCCCAACAGAAATTCGTCAATTTCTAGGTCTTGCCGGTTATTACCGACGATTTATCAAAGGTTTCTCAAAAATTGCTAAGCCAATGACTAAGTTGACCCAGAAGAGTGTGAGTTTGAATGGGGAGAAAAAGAAGAAGAGGCGTTTCAACAGTTGAAACAGAAGCTTTGTAGTGCACCAATCCTATCCTTACCCGAAGGAAGTGAAAACTTTATGGTTTACTGCGATGCTTCGCATAAGGGATTGGGTACGGTGTTAATGCAAAAGGAGAAAGACATAGCTTATGCTTCTTGGCAACTCAAAATTCATGAAAAGAATTACACGACCCATGACTTGGAATTAGGAGCAGTAGTGTTCACTCTAAAGATCTGGAGACACTATATGTATGGCACTAAGTGTGTCGTGTTCACTGATCACAAGAGCTTGCAACATATTCTTGATTAGAAGGAGTTGAAAATGAGACAACATCCATGGTTGGAACTACTCAGTGATTACGATTATGAGATTCGTTATCACATGAGAAAGGTGAACGTGGTGGCAGATGCCTTAAGCCGAAAGGAAAGGATTAAGCCACTACGAGTTTGAGCCTTAATGATGACAATCGGTTTAAACCTTTCATCCTAAATTTTAAATGCTCAAGCCGAGGCAATGAAAGAGGAAAATGTTAAGGAAGAAAACCTTTGTGGTATGGATAAAGAGTTTGAGACTCGTCTCGATGAAACCCTTTGTATTGAGAAACGGAGTTGGTTACCATGCTTTAGAGGATTAAGAGACCTGATCATGAATGATTCACACAAGTCTAAGTACTCTATCCACCCTGGATCGGATAAGATGTATCAGGATCTTAAGAAGTTATACTGGTGTCCCAATATGAAAGCTAAAATCGCCACCTATGTCAGCAAGTTCTGACGTGTGCAAAAGTTAAGGCTGAATATCATAAACCATCTGGTTTATTGGTACAACATGAAATTCCCCAGTATAAATGGGAAAGGATTACAATGAAATTTGTTACCAAGTTGCCCAAAACGTCAAGCGGTCATGACACGATCTGGGTTATCATTGACCGTCTCACAAAATCTACTCATTTTTTGCCAATGAAGGAAACGGATTCAATGGAGAGACTGACGAGGCTTTACTTGAAAGAAGTAGTCTCTAGGCGTGGAGTGCTAGTCTCAATTATCTCAGATAGAGATAGCAAATTCACATCTCATTTATGGCAGTCGCTATAAAAAGCTTTAGTTACTCAACTGGACATGAGCACTGCTTATCATCCATAAACGGACGGTCAAAGTAAAAGGACCATTCAAACACTAGAGGACATGTTACACGCTTGCGTGATAGATTTCAGAAAATATTGGGATAGGTATCTACCTTTGGTGGAGTTTTCGTACAATAATATCTGTCATACCAGCATTAAGGTTGCACCTTTCGAGGCACTATACGGTCATAAGTGTCGATCACCGGTCTGATGGACTGAGGTTGGAGATAGCCAACTCACTGGTCCAGAGATCATTCATGGAACAACCGAGAAGATCGTCCAAATTAAAAATAGGCTTTAAGCCGCTTGTGATCGCCAAAAGAGTTACGCTGATGTGAGGCGTAAACCTCTAGAGTTTTGATGAGGTGTTATTTTATACACTATTTCGGGGTCATTTAACCTCCTAAATCATACAAATATGCCCAGATTATGTGCTTAATCGTTTAGGTTTTTAGCACTTGGATGACATTTGGAGGAAATACACGTGACTTGGGCTCATTTAAAGAATAAACGAACAAGACTACGACTCTACACTATTTATCTTGAAGAATTATGCATAAAAGCGTAGAGACGGTGCCGCAGGCTTCAAGCGACAGCGTAAGGATTTTTATGGTGACGGCGTTAGGATGTAGCCGACTTAAACCGGCGCTAGACGATTCTACTTGGTGACGGTGTCACGACTACAACATGATGTCATCGCGACGCTTTTCTTATATATACAAAACCGATTTTAGGGTTTTTAAGGTGTAATTTTGTATAACTTTTAGGAGATGAACCCTAATCATTCTAGCAGCTTTTAGGCCGTCTTTAGAGCCTCAAAACCCTATTGTAACTGACCTTAATCCATGTTTTAATCAAGTAAGATTGTTTATCTTTAATCATTCAATATGTCTATGTGTTGTTTGATTGATCTATGTTCTTGCTTTCTTTATAACATGTTAGGCTAAACCCTCTTTTGTATTTACTTATGATTGTATGAAACTTAGATTGTAGATCCTTTTAATGTTGCTTCTTGTGGTGGATATGCGTGTTAGGCATTAGAAAACTAGCCATAAGATATTAAATTGGCATAGACGTCTAGGGAAACGCGAGTGTGTAGAAAGGATATCAGCGGTAACAATCTTCATACTACCTTACCTCTAATATGGTTGATCCCTCTTAAGATATTTCAATTGCATTTAATATACTCTTAGGGGCCTTGTAATAGTCTTCATACTACCTTACTTGTGCATTGCCTTAACGGAATATTAAATAGACGACGAGTTCATGTAATTCGTTCATGACTTAGGAAATACTTACACAGACCATCACAAGAGTGACAAAGCAACATGATTAGGAGAAGCAATCTAAGGAGTAGTACTTGATTAAGTAAATACATCTTTTTATTATAAAGTTATCACAGTAGATTAGATTATAGTTAGTTTAATTAGTTAAGCAAACCAACCTCTCAAACCATGATATTTACTTGCTTTCATAAAAATACAAAAAGAATCTTCTTTCAACCCCGTAGACCTCTGTTAGATCTTGATCGAGCCTTCCCAACGTATTCCCCTAGAGAACGATAATAACCCCCAAATCTTGCCTATACTACACTACAACGATTAGGTACACTGCATAGGGAGTTATAAAACTTCGAGTTGAAGTCTTTACGACAACCGAACAACATCAAGTTTTTGGCGCCACTGGCGGGGAATAGTTAGGTTTCGACCATTGTTTAACTTAGGTCTACTCGCTTGATTCCTATCAAGTGAGATTTTTATTTTTAGTATATAAGCTTTCTTGTAGTCTATCTTTTCGTTGTGTTGTTTGTTTCGTAATCCATTTTCGTTGACCTCCATGGGAGACGAAAATCCTATTCGTACTCTTGGAGATTATTCCAGACCTAGACACGAGGGCTATAGGAACACCATTAAGCTCCCCGAAGGGAACAATGTGGTACCTCTTCGATCCAACACCATTCGGTTGGTGGAAAATGGATGCTCATTCCACGGACTTCGGTTCGAGGATCCAAACCAACATCTCAAGGATTTCTTAAAACTTATGGACTCTCTCGACCTTGATGTTGCAAATATCGAAAGAACGCGCCTGCGTTTATTTCAATTTTCCCTTCGTGATCAAGCTAGCAATTGGCTTGAACGTCTTCCAGCAGGATCCATCTCCACATGGGAGGATCTTACTACTCGTTTCCTTGCTCAATTCTTTCCATCAGGAAGGACTGCAAAACTCCATAACGACATCATGATGTTACAACAACATCAAGGAGAGTCTCTTTCTAAAGCATGAAGTTGATTTAAGGACTTACTCCAAAAAGTCCCTCATCATGGCATCGACCTTTGGCTCCAAGTCCAAATCTTTTATGACCATGTCAATCCCGCCACAAGAGTAACCATTGACCAATCGGCCGGTGGTAAGCTTCGTGACAGAAGCGCCGAAGAATCCTAGGCATTATTAGAGGACCTCGCCCTCTATGACAACGAAAGTTGGAACGACCCAAAGGATTTCGCTAAGTCGGTCAAGGCAATCTTCCTGCCTCAAGATGTCCCAAGTACATCCGACCATCATCTCATCGAGCTCGAAAATCAAGTCCAACCCTTGATGGATGCTCATCTTGCTCCTAAGCAACCTATTCAAGTGAACAAAATCACTTTTTCATGTGAGATCTGCAGTAGTCCCCACGACACTCAGTACTGCATGGAAAATCCCGAGCAAGCTTTTGTCGATTATGCATCCTCACGTACCGACAAGGCGGGAGGCAAGTGGTACACTTTCAAACCCGAGCAAAACAATCTTGGTTACACCTACAATCCGTCATGGAAAAGTCACCCAAACCTTAGGTGGAGACAACCCTAAAATTCTCAAAATAATTTTTCAAACCCACCTAACCGGTTTCAGTCAAATGGTTCATTCCCGAGCCGCTCCTTCAACAACAATCCTTAAAGTTTTAATATCAATAAATCTCGAAAGATTGGTGTCCAACTTCATGGCATCTCAAGACGCTAGATTGTTCAAGTTTGAAGCCGATTTCAAACAACAATAAAGCGAGATGACCAACAAAATCGACACAGTCTTGAAGGCCATCACCGATCGAATAACAAGAGCACTTCCTAGCGACACAATTAAGAACCCAAAACTGAATGTTAACTCTACCTCTCCAGTTTCGTGTGCTCGTTCTTACCCAACGGTAGATCCCCAATGCTTAACCCAAATCCACGGTTCGATCAACACTATCATGATATGTCCCAAACGGTCGGGCGAATCTCAAACCGGCAAGCCAGAAGAAGAAGAAGAGCAAGATGATAAGGACAACCTGAAAAACATCAATACCAACCCTTCCTCACCACCTGATCCATCAGTTTCATTCACCACCAAAAAAGTTTGTAAACTCAATTCATTCTTCGAATTGCTCGGCTTAGTCCCCTAGTCATTCAACACAGAATTTGTTTGCACGAAAGGGGATGACGGTGACATGATTTTTATTGAAATTATTAAGAAGAATGATGATTCCCACAAGGAGGAACCAGAAATAGGTGAAACGCAGTAGTAGGAGAATTAGAGGTGGAGTATTTTGACGTATTCCTGACCAGGAGTGACCTTGCATATCATAAGTATCTAATGTGTGGTCCAATCCCTTCATTATTTCTGAGAAACCCCATCATCATAAAAGGATGTCCGTCAAACCTTAAAATACCATGCAATATTAGACATGTGCATATTGAGAAAGCCTACATAGATCTTAACTCGCCCTTGAATGTCATAACCCTAATGCTGTATAATTGGATCATGAAAAAAAACTTGACCCTAGGGAAAACACAAATGAATGAGTGAATAATTTTACGAGTAGGATTAAGGGAATGCATGTCTTTTTAGGAAACTTCACTTATGTCATAGACTTCATGATTGTTGAGGATATTAGTTCAATCATAGACCCTAGGCTGTCACAAGTAGTACTTGGGAAGCCCTTTGTTGAAATATCCAACATGACTCATGACCCACCCGAATGTGTAGTAAGATTCACAAACGAGACCGATGAAATTGCCTATAAGATGCCCTCATAAGATAGAACAGTACAACTTGCTATCTTACCTAGAAAGAGAGCACACTAAGTCAGTCTACCTCAGGAATGAGGAGGACAAAAGAAGAGGGGTGGAGTACGTGATGAGCAAAATATTAGGGTTTTACAAAGAATGTTTACAGCTTGGACCCGAATATGCGAGTGGAATTGTTGATGAAGGAGAAGTCACGTAAAGACGTGTGACTTCGAGTCTAGCTACAAAATCAATAATAAAGAAAAGCGCTTTTTAGGAGGCAATCCAATATTTAATTTTCCCACATTTAGGAATGTCGTGTGTTTTAATTCTTTTCGTTTATTCTTTCATGTTTGAATCATTTTTTGTAAACATGCTTTGCTTTGTTTTTAACTTCGTCTTATTGACAATCAAAGGTATTTTGCATAAAATAAGTGTGGGGGAAAATACCCGGTTTATAAGAACCAATTCAAACATTTAAAATAAATTGTTTAGATTAATCCGCGTCAGTTTCGAGTCACATGATTGTATTGACTAATCTCAGGTTTCATGCAGTAATTCATACATGACAAAACTTATATAATCGCGTGCATGAAATTTTTCAAAGAAAACGAAAAGAAAATTTTCACAGTCGTTGGCGACGGCGTCAGGATTTATCCTGATGGCGTCGTGAGCTCAGCTACAGGAAAATTTAATTTTTTTTCAAGTATTTTTGAAAAATAATTTGTACAACATTTAAAATTCATAATTCTTTTATAAACCTGCATAAACCTATGATTACATCATTACTTTCATCCTATCTTTACTGCTTTCATAGAGTCAACCCTAAAATTTCGTCGTATATATCATTATCCCGCTAATTTTATGCTTGGTGTAGTTGTCTTTGTCTTTGATTTACAGGTTATATTTGATGAGAAGAAGAGTCATATGATTGTAACGATTAATCTCAGGTTTTATGCAGTATTTTACACAGGATTTAACTAACAAAATTGCATGCAGGAAATTTTTCACAAAAAACAAAGAGAAAAATATTTACAGTGGCTTGAGACGGCGTCATGATTAATCTTGACGGTGTTACGCCCCCAGCCATGCAAAAATTTGAAAATTTTCAATTATTCTCAAAAAATAGACTGTGCAATATCTAAAATTTGTAATTTTCTTGTAAACATGCAGAAACCTATGATTACATCATCACTTTCATCTTATCTTTACTGCTTTGATAGAGTCAACCCTAAAGTTTTGTTGTATATATCATTATTTCGCCAATTTTACGCTTGGTGTAGTTGTCTTTGTCTTTAATTACAGGTTATATTTAATGAGAAGAAGCTTGGAAGTTCTTAGGAAGTTTCATTAGACGATTATTAGAGGACGCTATTAAGAGGACTATTTTAACCAGTATCACATTTTTCTTCCTATTATTGGAGCCAAACCAAGAGATACTAGTTTCTTTTAACTTGTTTTCCTGTTCCCTTTATCGTATTTACGAAATTCTATAGAACATTGGGGACAATGTTCAACTTAAGTGTGGGGGGGGGGGGGAATAAGCCTTAGAAACTATTCCTTCAATTGTCATTTGCTTTGTTATTAAAATGATGGGTAATATACAGAACCATATCATAAAAGGTAATTTTAACGAATTTTTTTAAAAAATATTTATGACATTCACCAAAGAAAGCCGAGTATTAATAGTGTCTTATGGATAAGAATTTATATGACTAGCACAAAAACCCTCATAATTCCACCCTAAAAATATAAGGTTCGCCTTTAGATTTATAGGAACTCGGGTACCCATTTTTAATACCCAAGATAGTTTATACCTTTAGCTTGTTCGAGTTAAGGTTCGAATGCAGTCATATATGTCTATTCTGTCGTTACGGATGCGTACATATGGTCTTGTCGCCTTTCTGGAACATTGTATCAGTATTAAATTATATGAGTGTACCGTAGTGTATAAATTCTAGAACCGTTATTTTGATGCATCTCGGGAACCACAGAGTAAGTAATAGGAATTGGCTAAGAAAAGAGGCACTAGGATTAACCTATGTTTTAAAAACATGTAATTGTTATTATGGTCACCTCGATCATATAACTATCCCACACCCTTGCCATGCACTCATTTTTAGTGCAGGATACCCTTAGTACAAACCTCCGAGCCTATCCTTTTCACTGTTCTCGTAATTTTCTGGTTAAGCCGACTATTAATAAAGAGAATTGTTACCCTTGAACCAATTGTTACACCTAAATCGCCTTAGCCTACCTTGTATGCACTCGCTTTTAGTACATTATTGTTTTAACCCAAGTTAATTATTGAGTACATGGTTGCTAAGTCCTTATCCTTGCAAATACAATTTTGGGACGATTGGTATTCATGGTTGATGACATCAAATAACGTCTATTTTATAGCATCATTTATCCCATGTAGTTAACCCATTTTGTATAATTATTGCAAAGAATTGTTACTTAATCGTTTGTATTTGAGAATTGCAGTAATTACGAAGTACTTGGTGAATATTAGCAAAAGGCGCGCATTCTGGAGCTTAAAAAAAGATATTTTGAAGATTACTGTTCTGACAACCAATACACCGTATCCATCAAGGAAGAGACGGCGTATTCGTGCCTGCACTTACCAAAGACCACAAAAGAAACATGATCAATACGCAGTATCGAGAGAAGACCAATACGCCGTATTGGAGATATAGAAGGTGAATATTCTAGAAGATATCAAACGTGGTCCCTACTCCAAGAAACCCCAATACGCCGTATCCAATACCTTGGATACGCCGTATCGACACCGACTCCAGACCCTATAAATACAAAACTCAAAAACGAGTTTTAAGTGTGCTAAATCATATTCTCGATACCTAAACCACAAAAGTCGATTTTCAGAGGAGAAAAAGAGCAGAAGAGGTCTTGCAACGCATTCCAATCCATAGGAGACAACGTGTAATTTCTTATACTTTTGTAATCGTTTAGTTTTTGGTATCATTCGTTAACTCGGTTAGTTTACCTTGGCTAAGCCATTACTCTTGTATTAATTATGATGTTTGAAGGCTAATACCTTCAGGTATTAGCCATTATTATGAAGATCTGAATGTTTGGTTTTGTTTATATCTTGATTTCTTAATTTATCGTTGTATGCTTGTTTATGTTTATCAATTTATACTTGTTTACGTGCTTTTGTATACGACCTATCATTCAGCTGGATCTAGTGATACGGACCAAGAAATCTAGATGCTGGGATAGCTCTCCATATAGTAATTTATACATCTAGAATCATAGGATCATAAATATTGTCCTTTTAAATTCGTGCTAAGGATACGCTTCTGGCTTAACTAGTTAACGGATATTGCCTTTGGTTTAGTAAACAAGTTGACTAGCTGGTGACCCTAGATAATTCAACAAATAACGTTTTGATTCCATTGGATAGTTGGACAAGTAGACTACTAGAGTATAAATTGCCATTAAGCAGTAAGTGGGTAAAGTCTCTATGAGCTAGGGTTTAACAAGATCACCATTGCTTTAATCCCTAAGATAGATTATAATCAGCAAATAAGGATGCTTTATATGGATGCTTTAATTGTGACAGAATTAACGTGTCTAGGTCTTAGGATGAAGTCCCGCCTAAGTCTAATAATGATATGCCACTTTGAGATAATTAATCATTGCACTGAATAAACAAACCAACCTCTAATCGGATTAATGATGGCTAATACAGTTTTCTATTATAAGGCTTGACCGCTCTTTTATCTTTTGTTGATTTGCTTGCGTAGGTTAAAGTGTCTTGAATTGATTGTAGTCACCACCAAACCCGTGCCAGTCTCTCAGGCTGAAAACCCCCCTTTACTTGTTAGAACTAGGATTAGAACTAACATAGGAGTAGTATAGGTTTGACTTAGATTAGATATAACTAGATTAGATAACCAAAATATTAATAAATTGAGAGATTTAACCTCGCTTCAAGTGTTCGACACCCTACTTACCATGAATCTACCACCGACCGGGTACACTGCCCATTAAAGTGTTGTTTTTGATTAAGTCGGCAAAATATAAATTAAAACTTAAATCATAAAAATATACAACACACAACGACACATCAATGGTAGTATCAACATTACGGAAGAATGGGGAAGAAAAGTTAAGTCAATACCCCCATATGTTTGTCAAATAATCTCCATGTTATTTTGATCCAACTCAATTCGGTTCATTAGTTAGATTGTAATTAGGGGTGTATCTATAAACCCCCATGATGTATTATATGTTTAAGCAATGACAGGGCAAAAGTGTATGAAAAAAGCATGAAAAAAAATCATATATATATATATATATATATATATATATATATATAAGAGTAAAAAAATGTAGGGGCTGCCATTTGCTTATGTTTATGTTTATCATAGAGTCAAGAAAAGAAAAATAAAGAGATTGATATAGAGTTTTGTAGAGTTTGTATATCTTGTACGAGTCTTTGGCTTAGCAACCAAACCAGCGTGTATTCGTATAAATAATTAGCTAACCCTTTCACCCCAAATTTACCCAAAAGTCACTCCCTAAATATATCTCATCCGTTTTCGTTTCCATTAATGTTATCTTACACCTACACATCACAACCCTTTAAAAGACCTCTTTGATAGTAATGATTAATACTTGCGCCTAGCGGTGGAGGTTTGATCCTTTACCAAGCCTATAGTAATTTATATGCTATGACAGGTAATGAGTGTTAATTTTCCGTTTCCCATAGTTTTTATAATTTATTATAAACCTGAGAGAAAGAGAGAATCCCAAACACTTATTTGAGGTGCTAGTATATATTTCCATGCTTTTAATTATGAGGTCTAGAAGGTTGTGTCGTAAACTGGTTTTAAAGATTAGGTTAAATGCCCCCAATATTGCTATTGTCTAGGTAGAAAAGTCTATTTGCTTGAGGACAAGCAAATCCTAAGTGTAGGGGTATTTGATGAGGTGTCATTGTATACACTATTTCGGGGTCATTTAACCCTCTAAATCATGCAAATATGCCTAGATTATGTGCTTAATCGTTTGTTTTGCAGGTTTTTAGCACTTGGATGTCATTTGGAGGAAATACACATGACTTGTGCTCATTTGGAGAAGAAACAGACAAGACTACGACTCTACACCATTTATCTTGAAGAATTGTGCATACAGAGCCTGGAGATAGCGTCGCAGGCTTCAAGCGATGACGTCAAGATTTTTATGGTGACGACGTCAGGACGTAGCCGACTTAAACTGACTCTAGAAGATTCTACTTGGCAATGGCGTCACGACTACAACACGATGCCGTCGCGGCGCTTTTCTTATATATACAAAACCGATTTTAGGTTTTAAGTGTGTAACTTTGTATAACTTTTGGGAGACGAACCCTAATCATTCTAGCAGCCTTTAGGGCCTTAAAACCCTATTGTAACTGACCTTAATCCATGATTTAATCGAGTAAGATTGTTTATCTTTAATCATTCAATATGTCTATGTGTTGTTTGATTGATTTATATTCTTGCTTTCTTTATAACATGCTAGGCTAAAGCCTCCTTTGTATTTACTTATGATCGTATGAAACTTAGATTGTAGATCCTTTTAATGTTGCTTCTTGCGATGGATGTGTGCATTAGGATTTAGAAAACTAGCCTTAAGATATTAAATTGGCATAGATGTCTAGGAAAACGCGAGTGTGTATAAAGGATACCATCGGTAACAGTCTTCATACTACCTTACCCCTAATATGGTTGATCCCTCTTAAGATATTTCAACTGCATTTAATGTACTCTTAGGGGCCTTGTAATAGTCTTCATACTACCTTACTTGTACATTTCTTTAATGGAATATTAAATAGACGGCGAGTTCGTATAATTCGTTCATGACTTAGGAAATACTTACACAGATCATCACAAGTGTGACAAAGCAACATGATTAGGAGAAGCCATCTAAGGAGTAGTACATGATTAAGTAAATAGATCTTTTTATCATATAGTTATCACTAGTAGATTATATTATATTTAGTTTAATTAGTTAAACAAACCAACCTCTCAAACCATGATATTCACTTGCTTTCATAAAAATATAAAAATACAAAAAAAATCTTCTCTCAACCCCGTAGACCTCTGTTAGATCTTGACCGAGCTTTCCCCACTGATGTGCTGTCGTGTAGGGTCAATTTATTGATTACCAAATTTTAAATTTATATTTAGTCGACTTATCCTAAAATAACACTTTAACGGGCAGTGTACCCGATCGATGGGAGTTTCGTGGTAAGTAGAGTGTCGAACACTAAGAGCGAAGTTAAATATTTCAATTTATGAATACTTTGGTTTTTCTAATCTAAGTTAATCTAATCTATGCCAAACCTATGCTAATCCCAAATCTAATAGAAAAGGGGGGTTTTCAGCCTGAGAGATTGGCTTAGGTTTGGTGGTGACTAAAATCAATTCAAGACACTTTAACCCACACAAGCAAATTAACAAAGAATAAAAGAGCGGTCTAGCCAAATATAAGAAAAATGTATCAACCATTATTAATCCAAAATCCACATAGAATCGTTGGTTTGTTTATTAGTGCAATGATTTACTTATCTCGAAGCGGCTCATTTCATTCTTAGACCTTAGGCGTGGAACTTATTCCTAAGACCTAGACACGTAGAATTCTGTCACAATTAAACGCATCCGCATAAAGCATCCTTATTTGCTGATTATAATATATCTTAGGGATTAAGGAAATGGTGATCTTGTTAAACCTTAGCTCATAGAGACTTTACCCACTTACTGCTTAATGGCGATTCATATAAAGTGTGACTAACAAGTCCTAACCATTTATTAGAACAGACTCGTTTGATACCAAGGTCACCTTATCGCCCAACTAAGCTAATATCAAAGGGTAAAGATAGGTCGTTCAATTGTGTCTATTGATTAGAAGTATAAATCACTATTGGAGAGCTATCCAGTATCTAGATTACTTGATTCCGTATCACTAGATCCTAGTAGATGATAGGTGCATACAATAAAGCAGTTAGGTAAACAAGTATGATGATAGACATAAACAAGCCAATTCAACGATAAAATTAAAGATAAATCGAGATAAACAAACCATACCTTTAAAAGATCTTTCTATACAAAATGGCTAATACCCAAGGTATTAGCCTTTCAAACATCATTAATTTTACAAGAGTAATGATTAGCAAGGAAAACTAACCGAGTTAACGAATGATTCCAAAACTGAACGATTACAATAAGAAATTACACGTTGTCTCCTATGGAATTAATCGCCGTTGCTCGACCTCTTTTGCTCTTTTTCTCATTGAAAAAATCGACTTTTATGGTTTAGGTATTGAGAATATGATTTTGCACACTTAAAACTCGTTTGTGAGTTTTTTATTTATAGGGTCTGGAGACATGTCGGTGTCGATGACGGCGTAATCATTGTGGTTGGATATGGAGTATTGGTGATTTCTTGGAGGGAGTATGGATCTCGTTTGATATCTTCCTGATATTTTTTGTCTTATAGCTTGAATACGGCGTATTGGTCTTCGTTGATATGGCGTATTGGATCTTATGGTCTTTGTGGTCTTTGGTGAGTGCAGGCACAGATACGCCGTATCTTCCTTGATGGATACGACATATTGGGTATTAGAGCAGTAATCTTCAAAATATCTTCGTTTAAGCTCAAGAATGCGTGCCTTTTAGTCAATCTTCACCAAGTACTCCATAATTACTGCAATTCTCAAATATGAACGATTAAGTAACAATTCTCTGCAATAATTATACAAAATGGGTTAATTACATGGGATAAATGATGCTATAAAATAGACTTTATTTGATGTCATAAAATACCCCCCACTTGAATCCTACTTGTCCTCAAGTAGCCTTTATAAGTTTATAAAAATGTATCCCAAGGGATTTTTCCGTTTAAGTATTTATTTGATCTATTACAAGTGTTGGTAGAAATATTACTATATTTAATCTATACATTATCTTCATGTTTTGGTGATGACAAACATGTAACTTGTAACACATAACGTAAAATGCTTAAGTTACTCGTGATCACAAATCATCAATGCATTCATACGACAACATCTCTTGACGTCTCAAGTCTGCTTCAACGAAGTTTGTACCCGACGTAAATCACTTAAGGTATGAATAAATAAATGCTTAATTTATTTTATGATCAAAGGAATTTTTATTTAACCTCACATTTTTTTATAAAAATGTCACAAACATTTTTATAACTTTTACAAAACATTTTTAGATTTAAAAGAAATGTTTTATTCAAATAAATATTTTGAATTCAAATTTTCTACCTAAAAACGGCTAGAAATGTTCCAGAAAACACCTCCCTCAGAAAAGACAAAAAAGGGAGCGTCTAGGCTGGACGACCCCCTTAATTATTAGGGGACCAGCACCCTAATTAAGGGGACCGGCCAGACAAAAATCCCCCCAGATTGCCTATAAATACTGGACTGTTCCCCACTAATTTTCAAACCTTTTGCACCTTTTTTCTGTCCCAAATCAGTTTATACATCTCACACATATTCTAAAAACCTTTGATCATGTAATCATAAGCATTTTTTTTCAAGTGATTCAAGCTTATCCCTCTAAATGCAAGAGAAGAAATCTCGTTTTCATCAAGATACGAAGTTATGTAGTTAGTGCATTCGTGACATGTCTTACATTCACAATGTATAGATCGAGTCCATGTATTCTAAAATTTTGTAATAGTTAGATCATGGTATGTATAGTTGTAATATCGTGGTGATCATAGGAAGTATAGTTAGATCGGGGTGATCTTAGTAAGTAGTGTTAGATTGGTGTGATCGTAGTAGTGTCTAGGTGAAGTAAAGTTGTGAATCGTAGTAAAGTGAAGTCGTGAAGTGAAGTGAAGTTGTGTGGTAAAAATAAGTTGTGAATTGTTGTGAAGTAGTGTGGTTAGTTGTGATAGATTGGTTCTAGCTAGGATTAGAACTCGACATTTGACTTAGTGTCGGAAATCGGTGAAAGCTTAGTTGTGTTTGGTTTTCTCCGCCTAAAAGGAGCTTGTTGACTAGTGAAGTAACTCTCGATTTGGGTACTCGGGGAGTGGAGTAGGGCGAAGAGGTGCTTCGTGACCAAACCACTATAAATCATCGCGTCCGGTTTGCACTTTCTTTTACTTTTCGCTTTACATCTTTATTTACCTTATCACCTTACATTTATATTTGCATTAGATCTATATGTGTGTTGATTGTTGCTTATATTCTTTGGATGATGATTGTGTCATAGATAGAAGTTAACATTGTGATTGTGCTTATATTGCTATGACATGTTCTAGTGGATATAGATGTATTATTCACACTTATTATATTGCATCTAACTTGATGGATAATTTGATACGAAATATTTTAAGTTTTTAAATAGAAACGTATTTACCCCATCTACGATTTCCATAATTGGTATTCTACGATTTCTACAATTGGTATCAGGAGCCACGTCGCTCTAATTTTCAAAACAAATGGTTTTAAAATTGAGTACGATCCATGTATCAAATTACCCATGAAGAGGGATTAAATATGAAAGTGTTTTGTTGCTTAACTTTTATTAGTTTTGTTGTTAAATACACCAATTATACTAGCTCGAGGTAAAAATGATGCTTAAAATAAGTGTTATATGTTCGGTATCAAGTTCAGAAAGTTGTACACCTTTCTGCAAAGTCAGTAAACAATTTTGTACAAAAAGGGAAAATTTGAGTGTCAAATGGCCGACCCCCTTAAAGTGTATGGCCGGACCCTTAATTCCTGGCCGCCCCCTTATCAATCAGGGGACTACCTGTCTCATTCGGCAGATTTTCGAAAACTTTGAAAATTCATATAAAATCAACCGTAAGTTCGTAGAAGTCGTGCCACCTGCCATTTTAAAGATAATTCATATTAAAACAACCGTAAGTTCGTTAGATGTCGTGCCAACCTTGCATTTTTTATAAGATTTATTGAGTATACTTTTCATTTTAAGAAAACTTTCCAAGTATTAAAAATAAACATGAGTTATTTTCTTTTTCACCCCGGTCAATATACAGAATACTTACTTGATGTTTTAATCGTGAGGTTTTATTTGTAAAGTTTAATCAACTTGTATTTTATCTCTTTTCCTTTTTTTGTCTGAACATATTTCTAATCGTTATATGACTTCTTGCTTTCTATATATATATACTATAATTATTAGATTATATATTATATATATATCTACTTTATTATATATATATATATATATATATATCCTTATATATAATAATAGAACATCTTTTTGAATTCAACCCACCCCTATTCTGACGTGATAATATGACGTCATATTAACACCTGTCCCTTTTCTATCCCCTACTCTTATGCAATCAAGTAATTCTATTTCATAATAATATGTCCGTGTTTTACTCTCATCTTTTTAATTTTTAATGGATAATTTTAAAATTCACATCACTGAGATTCAATTTGTTTATCCATTAAAATTAGCGGTACCAACATCATCAAACAACATTATACTTTTACTAAGGTAAATAATTTATTTGTAGTTTTTTTTAATTTGTATCAGTGAGGTTTTTCTATGATGATTCATTTTAGGGATTTTGTTTATTTGAATCTTCATTTTAATTTGTATGATTGTGTGATTTTAATTTGTTTTTTTGTAGGTTTTATCACGGTGCTTCATATTCGGGTTTTTGTTATGATGATTCATTTTAGGGGTTTTGTAAATTTCAGTCTTCATATTACGATTTTGTTAATTTGATTCAAAATACTGTTATCTTCTTCTTAGTTTTAGATAATTTCAACCCCCATTTTAGTTTTACCTAGATCTTTATGTTTGACAAGTTAGCCTTAATAATATGGCCGAAATTATTCACTGAATGAATTTTGCAGATAGAACCAAAATCGCAAACTCAGCTTTTGGATGCTGCCATGAACATGCCTAGGTCCTTTTAGGAGGAGTTCTTGGAGCAGCGGTACCAACATCATCAAACAACATTATACTTTTACTAAGGTAAATAATTTATTTGTAGTTTTTTTTAATTTGTATCAGTGAGGTTTTTCTATGATGATTCATTTTAGGGATTTTGTTTATTTGAATCTTCATTTTAATTTGTATGATTGTGTGATTTTAATTTGTTTTTTTTGTAGGTTTTATCACGATGCTTCATATTCGGGTTTTTGTTATGATGATTCATTTTAGGGGTTTTGTAAATTTCAGTCTTCATATTACGGTTTTGTTAATTTGATTCAAAATATTGTTATCTTCTTCTTAGTTTTAGATAATTTCAACCCCCATTTTAGTTTTACCTAGATTTTCATGTTTGACAAGTTAGCCTTAATAATATGGCCAAAATTATTCACTGAATAAATTTTGCAGATAGAACCAGAATCGCAAACTCAGCTTTTAGATGCTGCCATGAACATGCCTAGGTCCTTTTAGGAGGAGTTCTTGGAGCAGGCGGGTTTGGTGTTGTATTTGTAGTTACATTAGGAGATTAAACCAATAACCGGATTAAAGCCTGGAGTTCACACAATGTTTTGGCCTTACTTGTAAGGGAAGATTCTCGTGGTGTTTCGCTAGAGAATGCCGATCCTCGAACCAATCAAATTATGTCAGGTACTTCAGTAAGGATCATGTAAACTACCATTTGTTATTTAATTCATGTGTTACAATTACCATGCTATTGTTTGAGAGTTAGATAAAATGACCTACTTAATACCAATGAAATAAGTTATATTGTTTACTTTTGTTCAGATGTTGCAACACTAGAACAATAAGCTGGGTTGTTTTTGGTTAAAAAGTATATTTAGTGTTAAACAAATAATAAACGTTCTTACATAGTACAAACTAAAAGAGATAGTAAGTAACTAACCAAGAAGGTTAGCAGCAGTAAGCTGTTCAGCAATAGCCTTAATGGCTTGATTAAGCATTGGTATTTGTTTGTTTTGATTTAGGGGTTCTTGATTTTTAGCTTTGGATAAAAAGTTTTTTGCATACATTTTAGTACAACAATTCGGTTTTAAGCTTGAGTTACTCACAATGTTTTTGGCCTTATTGTAAGGGAAGATTCTCGGGTGCTGGTGGTTCGCTAGAGAATGACTATATCCTCGAATCCATCAATTTATGTAGGTTTTACTTCAAGTAAGGATCATGTAAACTACCATTTGTTATTTAATTCATGTGTTACAATTACCATGCTATTGTTTGAGAGTTAGATAAAATGACTCCATATTAGAAATACACAAGGAAATATAAGTTATATTGTTTATCTTTTGTTCAGATTTTGCAACAGACTAGAATCACTAAGTGGGTCTGTTTTGCGTTAAAAAGTATATTTAGGTCGTTAAACCATTAATAATAACGTTCTTACTTCTGTAGTACAAACTTAAAGAGATCGGAAGTAAGAACTAGAAGGTCTAGCAGCAGTAAAGCTGCTTCAAGCAATAGGCCTTAATGGCTTGATTAAGCATTGGTATTTGTTTGTTTTGATTTAGGGGTTCTTGATTTTTAGCTTTGGATAAAAAGTTTTTTGCATACATTTTAGTACAACAATTGTGTTAAGTAATCTTTCATTAATGAGAAAGCATAGGTAAAAAATTCCAACTTTTTGAAATCTTTGTAAGCACTCTATTTCGTTACTTAAAATAAAAAAAAGGTTCATGTGATGTTATAAAATTCTTAATTGAGCTAACTGTATTGCCATTGCAGTACTCTATTTCATTAAGTATTGCTCAAGGTTATAAAATTCTCGATTAAGCTAACTTTATTGCTCCGACTATCGCTCTACGTCAACCAAACTAAAAGACTGTGTTGGAACTTATAAGTGGCGTACAATTATTTTCTCTATGGTTGCATTTCTCTATGGTGTGTGTTTTTGATGACTTAAATTTTAGTGAACACCAAGTTTTCGATTGAATTTCCTAACTAAAACGAATTTTAGTTGCATTACTGTTGTCTCAAGTTTTTGATTTGGAGAAACAAGATGTTATAGTGGCTACCAAGATGCTCAAAAAAAGGTCACTAGATGGTTATATTTTTTTAGTATATTTTTTGTTTATAGATTGTTATGTATTTTCATGATAAATCACATGATTTTCCACTCGTATGGTAGGTAATTAGAGGTGGCAAGATAGGTGAGTCGGGTAACGGGTCATAACGGGTAAGGTTAAATGGGCCTTATTATGATACAGTTGGAAGCGGGTAAGGTCGGGTTGACCATCGAGACACTTTTTGTCCATTTTTTACTTTTCAAACAACCAACGTATATATTAGTATAAAATAGACTATAAATTTTAATCTGCTACTCTTTTAGATGTAATTTTTTGCTTGAGCCATTAACCATTTGAGATGAAACACAACTTAAAGCGACCCCATTAAGTAAATGGGATGAAATGTATCTTGACAAACTAGCGATTAAAAATGTAATTGCCAAACTAGCGATTAAAAATTAACGTATTGATATGCATGTAACTAACTGATATGCTCTGTGGTAAAATATGCTCTGTGTTTTCAGTGGTAAAATACCTGATAATCACAATCATTTGTTCGTTTAATTGTGACTTCCCTAAAGAAATCTGGTGCAATTTGAAAAGCATGGTTAGACTTGCCTCATAAGGATAACCTGTTTCTTTCATTAGCAACTCAATTTTGTTTGTGGAGTTTTGGCATACTGTATTCCCTCTTGATCCCTTTTGACCCCATAAATTCCATAAAATCACTGTTCATAAATATCAGACCATTATCACATCTTAAGTTTTAACTTTTGATTATTAAATGGTTCGTTTATTTGTCTTAATAAATGTCCTTAAGGATTCCACTAGTTCATCCTTTATTCTTAAGAAGAACACCCAACTAAAACCTGCAAAAATCATCAGTGATAATATGCAATAAGTTCTTATGGATTAAGCGTCCTTGACAGATGGTAGGTCCAAATAAATCCATAAGCATAAGCTGTAAGGCCTTACTAATATAATTCACTGATTTATCCTAACAGGACCTATGTGTTGCTTTCCTTACTGACAAGCAACACAATGTGGGTCATTTATGAAAAATCTTGAAGGTAAACCTCTTACAAGGTTTCCCTTCACAAGTTTGTTTAAGTTTTTAAAGTTAACATGACCCAACCTCATATGCCATTTGTTAGATTCATCAACAGTGGCCTTTGCAATCAAACAAGCTAATCCTCCAGAAGGAACAATGTTCTCTAGGTTGAAATTGTACATATTGTTTTGTCTAGGGACTCTAAGTAATACTTGATTTTCATTAGGTAACTTAAAGTCAGGAGACAACACAAGACATTCAGTGTCTGTGAAGAGAACCTTGTTCTTTCTTGTTACACATCTGTGACACAGAATAGAGATTGAAATGCTATTTTTCTTGCAAAAAGCACACATCCTCAAAATCTAACTTTCTTGTTTTTATTTTACCTTTACCACTTATGTAACCTTTACTACCTCCAAAAGCAACAGGGCCACCATTATAGTCTTGATATTCAGCAAGGGTAGGACATGTTTCCATTCTTGAGCCTAGACACTCACATGAACATTTGCCTCTTTGAATGTACTTCCCAAATAGGAAGTCTTATGGGCCAAAAAATGTTCCATTTTCATTGGCCCATATGTCATCATGTCCCTCTTCTTAAGAATAATGTGATTTATGATGGTTGAGACAGTTTTGAGGGGAATTGTTGTGTCATTGTTTGTGTTTGTTTGTGGTTGTGGAAGTATCAACATCTGATCCAACCATTGATAGATTTTGTAAGGTAAAGAGGTTTATTAACTGTGGGTTTTAGTTCTTCCTTAACAAGTTTCTCAACAAGCTCTGAACCACTAGTAGATCCCCGATTTAATATGAGATCTTTCTACCCTGTTAAGGGTTGTAGTCAAGATTGGATAGGATCCACACAAACTACAGATACACAATGACTAATGAACACAATAAGTTATGACGGAAACTAAACTTATACTAGCTAAGAAGAAAACAAAGAATAAGATAACTAAACTTTTGTATTAATCTGCTAAAATGATTACAGATTACTATGAGATTACTTTTTATGAGAGATATCTTTTCTAATGTTGTAGGGTTCCTTTTATACACCAAGGATAAACCCTAACAGACTTACAAAATGCGTAAAAGATAATGCATATCTTTTCCTATAATATCTCAAGCATATCTCTTAAACGGTACTAACTATTTTGTACTGACGGTACAAACTAATACTAACTAATACTAACAGTACAAACTATAACTGTCGGTACTAACTATTATAACTAACGGTACTAAGTTAGGAAAACATAAATCCCCAACATTATTCCTCAAGAAGAACGATAACAAACCCCAATTCTGCCTATACTACTACTACAAGGTTTAGTACTACACTACCTAGTGAGTTGTAAAACTTCTTATTGAAGTTCAACGACACCGCAATAATTTATTGGCACGCTGCGTGGGATAGTTAGTATTGATCATAGTTTAACTTAGTTCTAACTCGCTTGAAATCCTTTTAATGATACTTTAATTCGTATAATAGCTTTCTTGTATCTATCTTTTTCTTCGTGTTAACTAGTTTCGTAACCCCTTCTTATCAACTCCATGGGAGACGAGAATCCCCCATTCGTACTCTTAGGAGATTACCTAAAAGAGGACCACAAAGCAATAGGAATACCATTCGAGCTCCCCATATGGAACAACATGTACCTACTTCGAATCCGACACCATCCTTTGGTGGAGAAACTAGGTGGGATTATGCTCATTTCACGTACTTCGGTCCGAGGATCCAAACCAACACCTCAAGGATTTCTTAAAACTTATGGACTCACTTGACCTTGACGGTGAAAACAGGGAAAGAACGCGCCTGCGTTTATTCAAATTTCCCTTCGCAATCAAGCTAGCAACTGCTAGAAGTCTACCGGTAGGATTCCATCACACAATGGTAGGATCTTACTACTCGTATTCCTTGCTCAATATTTCTACCAGAATGCCAGCAAAAATCCGCAAATGTAAAATCCTGATGTTCCCCAACAACATCATGGAGGAATCTCTATCTTAAGCATAGACTCATTTCAATGACTTACTACAAAAAGTCCCTCATCATGGCATCGATCGTTGGCTTCAGATCTAAAATTTTATGATCATGTCTCCTTTAATCTTAAGTGCGAGATTGACCGCGCCGCCGACGGCAAACTCTGCGATAAGAATACCGACGAATCATGGGAAATCATTGAGAGCCTCGCCTTCTACACCATTAGCTGAATGACAACAAAAAATTCGTCAAACCGATCAAGCTATATCTACACCTCACAAGCCCTCAAAAATACCTGACCGAAGACATCTTGAGCTCGAAGACCGGATTAAATTCTTACTAAAGGGATCGCGACCGACACCCAGACTGAGCTAAACACACACCCCTCAAGCTTATGCCGAATCATTCTATTCAAACCCTCGTTTGCAGAAACAAAATGAACCTTGACTTGATCGAAACCACACCTATAATATATAAATACAATAAACTATGAATATATAATATAAATAAAATAAGAGTTGAACTCATAGTTATCAATGATAAATATTCTAAAAGGCTGTTAAAGAAATTTTTACTTTTATTCAAAGTAAAACCCTAAAAAACCTTCCCGGGTCGTGTCCCGACGAGGCGTGAATGTGAGAATCAAGAATCGGTTTGTGGAACAATGCTTGAATAATCAAATTTGGATTGGGTTTTCTATTTCTACTAGGAAAAACAAGTAAGACAAACTAAAAACGAAATTTATTAAAGCTAAAACCCTAAAAACGTAAACGGGAACGTAAAAACGCGACTTAAAACCTAAATTATCGAAATTTAATCCTAAAATGATTATTTTACTTTTTACAAATCCTAAGTGACTAAAATACAAGAACAAATAAAAGTAAACAAAAAACGTAAGCATTTAAAGTGAAAAAACGAAGAAAAACGATAACGGGACCAAATCCCGTTCTTTAAAAAACAAAATTCTACAAATTTAACCCTGCGAAAGCAAATTTAATTTTCCTAAGTCCTAAATGATAAAAGAAAATTTTAAAAAAGAGAATTATATTTTTTTTACTTTTATTTTATTTAATATGAATTAAAAACAGTTTTAATGAAATAAAATAATTAAAAATAGTAAACTAATTTATAAAAATCTAGAAAAATTACAAAAAGTTCTTTAAGCTAAGAGGAATGTGAGAAAAATCCTAACTTAAAAATTGGCTTAACGGATAAGCTGTTAAAAAGCTAAAAAAACTATAATAAGTAAAACTGCTAAAATGACTATATAAATAAAGTAGTGCAAGAATATAACTGAAAAAAGACCCCAAGGGCAGTTGGTTTTAGTGTGTGAGTGTGCGAGGCTATGTGTCAAAGGAGAGGTCATGGGTTCGACCCCAAGGCTTCCTTTTTGATTAAAAATAAATATTTTTTTTTTGAAAAACTTTTTGAACAAAATTTTTAATAAGCTTAAATTAAGGACTTTTTGAAAAGTCACTTTTGCTGAAAACTTAATAATAAGCCATAAAATAAGCCAAAACCCAACAGTATTAAGATAATTCAAGCAGACTTAACTTAATAAACCTAAGACAGATTTTGGACAACTTTTTAAAGCAAAATAAGCTATCACAAGCTACATAATAAGCTGAAAGACTTAAAACCTAATAAGAACAACACCTAAACTACATGATAAAGCATTAAAAACAAGAATTTAAACAGATTTAAGGGCAAGAAATCTATGATTAAATGAAACTGTCATAGAAGCCATTTTTGGCTACAAGTCATGATAGATTTTGTAAAAAACTTCTAAAAGCTAAAATCTTAAACTAAAAAGCTTCTAAAACCTCTAAACAGACTTAATGACTTAATCTTAGTCTAATTTAAGCATTTCTTAACAAGCTAAGAGCTTAAAAAGCTCAAATGAGCTTTTAGCTAAACTGAGCACAAAACAGCCTACTAAGGCCTGTTTAAGCTACTTGCAGCCCTAGTAAAAGCTATATTCAATCCCTAAAAAGCAAAAACAAATTAACTTTAACCTCCAAATAACTTATGCTCAAAAATTCAGAAGCTAAATTAAACTTAAACTATCCTAAATCTAAGATTTAAAAAGGCTAAAGACTAACCCAAAGACTAGAAAAACAAGACAGTTTTGACCCATATTCATAAAAACTTATGAGACAGATCAAGTAACTTCAAAACCAGATATTAACTACAAAATGAAATGCATAAGGACCTTAAAAACTTAACTCAACACCTTTGAACCTTAAAATCAAAGCCTAGACAGATTATACTTATAAAACTTCACAGTTTGGACATAATGAGGCTATGAAATCTTAGCATACTATGAAACAAGTCTTGAAACTGTAAAACCAGATGTTAAAAACTTTTAAGACCTCAAATAAAACATGTTCAAACTCATAAACATAACCAAAACCAAGAATCCAAGATTATGCTTGTTTAAAACTTTAAAATACCACAGAGTCAAAACCTAAGTAGAAAATCATGAAATCTTTTGAACATTTGCTCAAAACTTAATCCAACATGATCTAAAAGAGATTTAAAAGCAATCTAAATTCATTTTTAAGAACTTTAAACACTATAATAGATTTTTGACAAGAATTTAAACCTTAATCCCAACACCCCTTTAGATTCTAAAATCACAATTTGAAGCTAGAACAGATTATGACATTCACCAAACAAGATCAAATAAGCATAATTAACATCTAAATAGTATTAAAAACACAGATTAGGCACACATTAAGCAGATTTAAGCAAATGCATAGAAATTAGCAAAAATTGGAAAAATGAGATCTTACAAGAGTTCATAGCTTTTTGGAAATGAAGCATATCAAACCCAAAACAGCTTATAAACCATTCTTAAAGCTTCCATGAAACACTAACCCAAGGCCATCCATGATTTACCTTGCTCCAAAATGACTGAACTGATTTTGTGATTTTATGTAAATAAGGAACTTAAGACCACTAAAAAGCTATATACTAGCTAATAATGCTTAAGTATCAGCTTAAGTAAAGGTAAAAACAATTTAAAAGAGCTTACAAAACAGTTTTATAACATAAAATGCATTAATCTTAAAAACAAAATTTAACTTAAAAACTTAAATTTCACTGACTTAAATAAAAACAGTACAATAAGCTAAAAAAAGACTGTAAATATAAGCTGAAAAACTAAAACTTAAAAATCTATTTGCCTTGGAAAAGGCATACAATGAACCAATTTATACGAAAAATCTTCAAGGCTTGGTCTTCATTGTTTTATATCTATGAGGTAAGTCAAAAACTCATCATTGCTATCAAAGTCCTTGGAGTGTTCACCAAGTTCTATCATCACAACCATTGATTTTGTTTGTCTTATACAAGGACTAAAGAGTGTTATAATTTGATTCCAAGGTGGCATGTGTTGTTTTGTGAGTGGAGTTTGGGTGGGGTTGAGGGAAGGTGATAGTTTTGTCTGTGGGTGCATAGGTCGAGGTGAAAGAGATGATGAATAGTGACTGGATGGGAAAATTGATTTGGGGATATACTGGGTAATTTAATTTTTTTTTTGAAATGGCAACTTAGGTCCCTCATTTTGATATATGTGTTTGCATAGACAGTCCTTGTGGTGTAAATGATATAAGGGATTTTGTCGGGAATTGGGTTTTGGGGTTCTGGGTATTTAATTTGTAACGGGTGTTAGGGGTTTAAGGATGAGTGGTGTAAAGGGTTAAAGATTGTAGGGATTAATGGTGTAAGTTTTAAAGAAGTAGGGACTTAGTCCCTAAGGACTAACTATGCAAAAGTTAAGGGTGTAGTGGGCTAATGGCTGTTAAGTGTGTTATGGGTTTAAACTTGGGTTTAGGCCACGTTTTTAATCAAAGGGTTTTTAGGCCAGATTTGTTAATAAATGGGATAAGGCTTTTAGAATGAGTATATAAATACCATTGGGCTGTCCCGGCCCATTAACTCGTGTACGGGTTGGCCCAATAAGATATTTATGCCTTCGGCTTTGACTTGTTGACTTTTTGGGTTGACTTTGACTTTTTCACGCTTTTCCATTTCGTGCTTAGTTTTGTTCGTTTTGGCCTGATTTTTATCCTTTTCTGAATATCTGTTACATGCACATCATAAATAGCAAAACACACATATTTTTGGCATTTTATGTCCGTTTTTGGTCATTTAGGCTCGTTATTAAAGTTAAAAGGTATGTGTAATTAAGCTCATACCAAAATCCCCCATACTAAGATATTGTCGTGTCCTCGTGCAATGCCATAAGTAAACACTTAAGAAACCCAAGAATCTTAATCCCCCTCGACTAATTACCTCAAAAAGTAGCTAAGTGTTCATCAAGGTGAATTAAAGAATCACTAGTTTTGAAAAGCCCCGTTTTGACCATTTTTAAATATTTACACTTATTCCCACACATATTTTTGTATTTTTCCTTTTTCTTATTTTTTTGTACTTTTCTTTTTAAGCAACTAACTAACATGTTTGACTTTCGTTATTTTCATAACCGTTAGGGATCATAGAACAAGAAGCACTTTAATCCTAAAATGCTCAAAAAGATAAATTCATCGTCCCCGACTTTTCACTTGTCCCAAACCAAGCTCAAAACGAAATCACCGTTAAATACAAGTAAAGATGCTAACACTACTCATATTTGTAACTTGTGAAACTTTTCACTCCCGACAATTATTATATCTTAGGTGAATGTGCCATTTCGAATTTCAACCATGGATCAACGTTTTGCAAAATTTCTATGCTTCACGTTCCACCCGAGAATAATGAGTTTGAAGGCGAGATCATCCCATGTAGCGACTTTCGTCTCGGCATATCCCAACCTTGCGGCTAAGTGACCAGGCTTTTGACACCCCACAGAGACTAGTATCGAGACTCACGGACCTTCGGTTTCAAAACTCTTAGGTTTCCTGTTTATACATAGCTTATTTAGAAAAACCATAATTTAAATAGTCTTAGTTCGAAAGCATATTTAAATTTAAGAAAAAGAGATTTTCCTTATATTTATTAAATCACATATATTGCACTTAACATTAATATAACGATGATGCAATTGAAACCCTCGACCTTTTTGAAGGCTGCAACATCGGTTGTGAGCCGGCAAGATGCAACAAACTTTTATCAGTCTCGGATTATTATTCTTACTATGGGCTTTCTTTTGAAGATTGCCACATCGGTTGTGAGCCGGCAAGAGGCAGTAAACTTTTATCAGCCCACAGTTTATATTATTACCTTATTCATCATCATTTTTTTTCATTAAACTTTATACCACGATATATAGAGAAGACTTCTTTTTGGAAAATTTAAGTATAAATTTGAACTAAGAATAAATTATTGTTAATCGACTACTTCAAAAATCGTTGATTTAAGTTTATTTTTCTCTAGTTAGAAGCTTCGGGGAGGAAAAGACACAAATTACACTTATGAGCTCTTAAGATTTCCAACTAATCATTGTTTAGCATCTAACTCATAATTAACTCTATCATTTCTCGTTCTTCACAAATTTAAAATCTTCAATAAAAAGATCCGCGAATGCTTAGTCAAATAAACTAGCTTAGACAAGTTTATAAAGGTTAAGGGACAAAGCTAAGAGCTCAACACGCTCGATCGAGTCAAAATTTATTCTTATTCTACCCAGCAGGAAAGTCAACATTATGACAAAACACTTATTTTATTTTTGAAAATTTTTAAATTTTTTCATTTTTTTTGTATTTTGGTGGCAAAAACAGGATTACGTGAAAACAACGATTGCAGACACAATTAAATCGATAGATCCCCCCATACTAGAACTGAACATTGTCCTCAATGTTTTAAGAAGGGTCTCTACGTAAATATAAAGCCGTTTATTAAGTATGCTCAAAGATAAACGTTAGTCGATAAGATTTAGGATATTGGATTCCCATAATCATGCTAAGGATTGAAGCTCTAGTAAACGAAGGACAAAACCACAAGCCCGAGAGGCTTCATAATCCGAGGCAATCCTGGACATATAACAAAAACCACAAAACATGAGAAAAGAAAGAGGCGAGCCTTCTCACAACATACTTATTCATTAATACTACTATTAGGATAAGCATGGGTTGTCACCCACGAAACGCTTATTTTTGTTAACCGAGTCTTGAGCCTGACTCGATCCCCCATACTTGAGCTGGTCAAGGAGGATAGAAATAGAGAAATGGAACATCCAAGATAGGAATGTCCTCTCCATAGATCATCATCGGGCTTTCAGAAAAATCAGAAATGACCTAGAAAGCTTTAAAGCCCCGATGAGATAAGAGATGAGGAGATTTCTCCTCTTAATGACTTTGAAAGCTTTAGAGTCCCGATGAGATAATTCCGGGAGAAGAGAAGTATGAACTCCTTTAGAAGTGAGAATCCCGGGGTTGAAAACTTTTTCCTCATTTTCGGATGAAAACGAGAGTAGAGTTTCAGACCCGGGAACTTCTTTGTGGAAAGGAAGTTCATAAAGAGGAGGATTAAAATCCTCAAGAATTAAAGAAGCATTAGATATGGATATCTTCTTTACATTCTTATCCGGTGTTACTCGAATAGTGACTTCAAAAAGGTTCTCATGAATGAGTATACCCGGATTAAATACTTTGTCCTCGTTATTGGTTGAAGGCAAAGCATCAACCTCGGAAAAATCCTCATAGAGAACCGAGTCACACTTGGGGGAAGGAAGGAAATCACTTGATCTAGGGGGATCAAGTTCATCAATCAAGAGTTTAGACTCTTTGATTTTATCTTCCTTGGAGTCAAATGGATCATCATAAACATCATCATTATCGGACTCAAGTTCAACAAGATCATCATCGACATCATCATATAATGGTGGAGATGAATAATCAAGAGTATGTTCATCGGTGAACATCTCGGGAATGGTATCAACAAGATCGTTATTAGGATCTGCAAGATTACCCTCATCAACCGAATCCTCGAGAATAGAATCCATTTCTTTGGTAGGATCATGGTTAAGCAAATATTCTATTTCTCTAAGATCGGATTCGATATCAAAAGGAAGATTATCATTTCCTTGGTGGAAATGTAATAAGAGTGAGTTCATTGGGGAACTCCTCGAGCAAATGGTCAGGAGAAGAAGAAGTGGTACTGCCACTTAATGGATTATGAGAAAGAGGGAGAGGAGATGAAGGATCATTATTTAATAATTCCTCAATTAAACGAACATCTCCCTTCGGGTCAAAGTCGGTATCATCACTCCTCGGTGGAAATGAATCACTTATGAGATAAGCTTCGAATTCTTCCCAAATTAAATCACTTTCTTCTAAGGAAGTAAGTGTGGGAGAAGAAGAAACAATAGGGTCCGAAATTGGAGTGGGATTGCCACTCAGATGATTTGTTGAAAACAAATCTTCAAGATAATCTTCATGAGAGACATTGTAGATGTCAATCATGTTGATTGATTCTTTTTTAGGCTTGTTAGAATAGCTTGAAGTATCATGTCTCATATTCAAGATTAATCTTTCGTCACCATTATGGAGAATCATTTCTTCTTCGTGAACGTCAATCAAAGCACGACCGGTCCGTAAGAAAGGTCTTCCCAAGATAAGGGGGACTCTAGGATTGCTTTCATAATCAACGATGACGAAATCAGCAGGGAATGTGAACTTTCCAACCGGAACAAAGACATCTCTTGCAATTCCAGCCGGTGTACAAATTGCTAGGTTAGCTAGTTCAAGGGTCATGCGAGTAGAAATAAGCTAGGGTAAACCTAACTTTTTCCACACCGAGAGTGGCATCAAGTTGATGCTAGCACCTAGATCGGCTAGGGATTTGCACTTGAGCTCACTAAAACCAAACGGAATGAGGAATTTCCCAGGGTCTCCTAATTTCTCGAGTAACTTCTTAAGGATAACCGCTGAGCAATTTTCATTAAGGGGTGTGTTTGCTAGCTCTAAAAGTTTCTCCTTATTAGAAAGGAGACTTTTAAGCATCTTTTGGTATTTTGGGATTAGAATCAAAGCATCAGCAAGAGAGATATTAATGTGAAGTTGTTTGAACATTTGCCAAAACTTATGAATTTGTTTTTCATCATTGTCTTGTTGCTTTTCCTTGTTCATCCTTAAAGGATAAGGGATATTGGGGTGAAGAGGATCCCTTTGGTGTACCACATAATTTCTTAGTGAAGGAGGTTTAGCTTTTTGGAAAAGAGGAGGTGGGACCTTAATGGTATACTCAGCGAGTTCTGGGTCCGTTAAAGTCTCCTCTGCATGTTCATCCTCCTCCGAATTAATGAATGGAGGAGGCATAGAAACGGAAGATCCATCAAGAACAAGGCCACTTCGGGTGGTGATGGCTTTCAATTCACCTTTTGGGTTAGCAATGGTGTTGCCAGGGAGAGATCCTGAACCCAAAGAAGAAGCGGTGTTCATTTGGAAAAAGCTAGCCATCATGTTCTTAAGCTCATTGGTTTGGTTAGACATTAAAGCTTGAATCGAAGTTCGCATTTCATTTCATAACTTATTTTTCACATTGTTAATTTGAGCTTGCATGGCTTTTATATTAACCTTATTTATCTTCTTAATTTTCTCCAACTCACTTAAAGGTACAACTTGATTTTGTTGAATTGGAGCTTGTATGATGTATCTTGTTTGAAATTGTTTCCTTAATTATATCCTTGAGGTTGGCTAAACCGGTTTTGATTATTTTGCACATTTGGTTGAGCAAAACCCGGTGGTCAAATTTGATTAGCCACACTCGAGGAACATAATCGTAAATTTTACCCGAATTTGGGGGGGTTTTAGTATAACTGCGGCGTTGCTGAAACGGATCTGTAATAATATCCTGATAATTCCGGAAAGTTTCCATCGGGACGCGAGACCTGATAATAAGGAATGAGCAACCTCCGCAAGGTAACACAAATGTCCACAACGACTTTTTACAGAAGCTGGAGGTGGGGTAGCTTGAATTGTTTTTGAGAATAGCGGTCATGGCGGTAGTCCACAAAGCACTTTATATGCTGATTTACCTGCCATGAGTAAGTTTGGCTATCTCAGAGGAAGAAGAATTAACATCACTTGATTTCACTTGAGAAACAATCAATTTGTTTCGTGAATTGCGGACCTTGGATTTGTTTTCGATAATCGTCAACACATCTTGAGTACGTCTTTCCAAAAGATTGCCACCACCGTGGCAAATTCAAAATCTTGGTCGAACTGTTGTTTAAGGGCACTGTAGAAGGTATCAAGTTGATGTAATTCGGTAAAACCATGATGAGGGCATGCACGAAGGAGATCCTTGTAATGGTCTCATGCCTCATGAAACAATTAATCAAAACGTTGTTGAAAGGTGGAAATTTCATTTTGGAGATTTGTCGTTCTTGAGGGAGGAAAGAATTCATAGCATGAAATTAAAAAGATCTTTCCACAAGTGATAATAGATACGAGGGTTGTTTTTTCGATCCGAACGATGGCTTCCCCCCAAGAAGAATGGAAAAGGCATAAGCTTAATCGCCGAATTAGGCACATCCTTGTATTTTATTATGGAAGTTATTTTGTTAAACCAATGAATGTGATCATGAGGATTGTCTTTCTCAAGTCCGAAGAATTGGTCCAAAGTCATCATATTAATGAGACTATGCTTGAGCTTGAAATGCTCAGCAAGAATTAGTAGAACCACAATTGCCTCTGCATAACCCTCGGTGGGTACACGGAGCAATTCTGCCATAGTACGTTGATCGGCCATCGTATCCAAGGAGATCTTCAAAGAGAAAAATGTTCTTGAACGTCTACGGTTACGACGTTTCGGATTTGAAGTAGTTGGATTAGGAGAAGATTCACCAACTAGATTCGAAGAAGAGCGAGTGCGCATGCACTAAGGAAAAGAAATCAAAAATTAAAATATTTTTGGGTCCGATAAGTAAAAAGTTCACGGTAGCTCTTTAAATTACGCACAAGGAAGCGGAGGAGTTGGTCAGCGCGAAGCTAGTTAAAAACCCTTCTCCTTTTGGGTCGAACTTCGTTGGATCGACCCGCCTTATACCCCCCTTATAGTTTGTAACTCAAAGGTGAGCCGATTTAACAATTAACCTCACGGATTGTTTTGTTGTTTTTCAATTTTTTTGAAACTTTCAATACTTTAGGAAACGTATTGTTGGTATTTTTAATTTTTAATAATAAGAAAATATTCACAAACAAAAAATGATAAATTCGCGAGGAAGGGTCTTCAAAAACTAATCTTCAAACGAAACACGATAATCGTCTCACGACCTCCCCAGCAGCGGCGCCAAAAATTGATCCCACCACTTAATATATATAAATATAATATAATATATATAATAAGGATAATATCAATAATAGAAGAGTAAGAATTCCTTAAGGCTTTTTTAAAAGGATTACTTACTTTTACCCAAAGCAAAATCCCAAAAAAAAACCTTCTCGGGTCGTGTCCCGACGAGGCGTGAATGGAGAATCGAGATTAAGTTCGTGATCGCGCGTTTGAATGGTCAATATATGATTTGGATTCTATTTCTATAATTAATATGCAAAAACAAGAAAAGACAAACTAAAAACGAAAGCAAATAAAGCTAAAACACTAAAAATGATAACGGGATTCAAATCCCGTTTTTAAAAAAAACAAATTATAAAATTTTAACCCTACAAATGAAAATTTAATTTTTATAAATCCTAAATGATAAAAGAAAATTTAAAAAAAAAAGAATTATATTTTTTTGACTTTTAATTTATTTATTATGAATTAAAAACAGTTTTAATAAGAAAAATTTATTAAAAATACTAAACTAAATGAGAAAATTCTGAAAAAATTATGAAAAGTCCTATGAGTAGTGCTAAATTTAAGAAAAATAAAACGGAGAAAATAGCTTATTGCAATAAGCCATAAATAAGCTAAAAAGGGTTATAAACTAAACTGGCAAAATGGGTTTAAATATTAAATGGCGTAAATGAATAACAGATGGCCCTACTGGTGCTAGTGGTAGTGAGGTGTGTGTGTAAAGCGTGGGAGTTGGGTTGAGGTCAGGGGTTCGAGCCTTGCTCACCCTAGACTTTCGCAATTCCCATGTTTTTATTTTTGAAAATTTCTTTTTTGAAAAAGCTTTATAACTTAAAATTAAGCAACTTTTATGAAATGACTTTTTACAAAAACCACAAATAAGCACAAAATAAGCTCTTAAAAAGATGACACTTTTGGCTTATATAAGACTAATACTTTTTTCTAGACTGTTTGATCTTTTTAAGACTTAATAAGCTAAGGAAATGCTAATGAGCTTATGACAGCTTATACCCTAAACCTAATAAGCAAAATAGACAAGAAATAAGCAATTAAAATAAGCTAAAAAGGCACTGAAAATCATAAAGACATATTTACTTAAAAAGTGTTACACCTTAAACTACTTTTACCTGTAAGCTTTAATAAGCTCATCCCTAAAACAAATAAGCTACAAATGCCTCTATCCTAACCTAATAAGCAAATAGAAACTCAATTTAAGCAAAACTAACAGCTGAAAAGCTCATATAAACTAATAAGCTATGCAAGACAAACTTGTGTTGATCTTGCACCATTAAGCATCATCATACCTTATTTTTTGTAAACTTTTACTTGCACCATTTTCGTTTATATACTTTTAACCAAATGAAACATTTGATGTAAGAATATTTTATGACTCTAAAATTATGTTAAAAATGGTTCGTACACTTGGTATGGTCGTTTTTGAAATTTATATAATAAGAAAATGCATGCAAAGTTGATCAATCTTGAAATAGTAGGCTGATTGAAATTTTATGTCTCACCAAAACAGTACTAACTTACTAATTTTTTTGAGTTATGGCTGCCTTATTTTTTTTAATTTTACATAAAATAGATACCTATAACTTTCTAATTTGGTCCAAAATCAGAAGAGGTGATTATCATTTTTAAAAAAATTATGCAAGATTCATGTGCAGAAATTACTCTTATTTGACAGATTTGACTTTTAGTTTTGAAATATTCACAAAATATTCATAATTTTCTCTTTTGATCCGAAATCACCTCTCTAAGTTGTATATATTCATGTACGTTTTAGACATATTTGGTCTTTAGTGATAAGATTTGTTATGGGTACATGTGAGTGGGTTGAGTGAAGAATAAAATCTAAAAAGTTAACTTGAGCAGAAAGTTATTCACTTTAAATGAGTATAACTTGGACATACTTGCATAAAATGGACCAATTCCACCTATAAAACTTAAGTTAATGAGTTGACTAAAAATTCATTGAGGTCATTTTACAAAAGAGGTTCATTTGGTCACTATCTAGATTTAAATTAAATTGTGTTGTCATATGGACTGTTTTGAGCACTCACTTTGTAAAGGTCATAAAATCGCTAATAGAAACACTTCTATAGCTAAAATTTGGTTTGTGAATAGTTTAACATGTTAATAAGAAAATTTCAGAAGCCTAAAGTCAAATCCTAAAGGGCTCATCTTGTTAAAATACAAAAAGTGTCCCGATTTGGGTAAAAATGGGAGTATGGACCATTTGGGTAAGTTAAAACCATGGGGAGACTTTGCAAATAAGAATGGACACACTAGACACATGGTATTATGAGGTGTATACATGATTTTAATCATAAAGGACTTTTACGAATCAAGTATAAACTTGAAGTGACGGGAAAACCGAGACATTTTATAATTTTATGTGAAGTATTAAAAACTAAACTTTGGGAAAACAAAAGTAAACATGAGACCTAGCTAATAAACGTTTATATCATCTGTTGGACCCTTGGAATCTTATATAAGGTTTATCAAATTAAACTAATCAGATTCCATAGCAACGAAGTGAGTTTTAAGCATATATATATGAAGAATATATAGAACAAGTTTAAAACACACAGAAGTACTTTTCAACGTATAGGTTCTTATTAGAATCAAATAAAGAATCTATGACACACCTTGCTTGTGAAATAGCAAGGTGGTTGAATGACAATTGGGGTCTCACTAGTTTGACGGATTGAACTAACGAACGTTATACCATGTCTTTACATTAAACTACATATACATGAACACTTACAGTGCCTTGAATAAAGAGGCATACATACATGTCAAAGCCACAATTTCATGAACTTAAGGGTGAACTCGTAATCATACTTTGTGACTATTGTATGTGTTACAATGGTCACACACACTTTGCAAATCTTTGATTTTAACATTCATGCTTACATTTTTGGTGACTATTATAATGATTGAATTGGTCATATACTCTTTACAAATCTTTGATCCAACATTTATACTTACAAAAACCTATGAACTCACCAACTTTATGTTGACACTTTTAAGCATGTTTTTCTCAGGTGAATTAGATGATTGGCTTACTTGATGTGCATTGGAGTCTAAACTTTACAAGATTACATTCATGGATTTATACTTACATTCAAATGATCAAATGTCGTTGTATTACTTTCAAGCTTTTCATTGTGTTGTAATTATGGGACGAATGTTACAACAATTTAGATTTCAAGAAAATCAAGAGATTACTTTTCAAACGACTCATTTAGAGGTCGTTCTCTTTCTCTTGTACTGTGCTGTGTGTATTATTAAAGTAACACCCGGATATAAGTTTTGTTTACCTTTTTTGGGGGGTGTTACTGGTTAGCCTAAAGAGTGTACAAGAAAGCTTATAGGTCCCCCAAAAGATCAAGTTATGAAGAGTTAAATAAGAGAACACCTAGTTCTCAGACAAAACAAGCTTGATTTTTTCAGACTTTTTCCCAAGTCCAAATTGCACGAGTCAGTTGTGGTTGTTCAAGGTTGACAGCACCATATGATTAGTGATTTGAGTAAGTAAGTGGGTCCGAAGAGAAGAGTAGAAATAATAGAGTTCGTATTCATACCCTCTTAAAATAATTATGCTCTAGAGCTTATGTGCTAGGACCTTATTGAAAGGCATGGAAGTTGAGCAACATTGTTGCTTCAACGGGATGAATGATAAATATCAACGCATTATTCAAATGATGGTTGGCATTATCTCAGATTCTACATGTCAAACCTATGTGCAATGAACAAGAAATTTGATCTACATCTTGTCAGTATTATGGTAATCATCACCTCACATATTTAAATATGCGAAATCAACTTACTCGCAACATTACATGCTCTATTCCCAATGATAGACATGAAGGATTAAATAGACAAATTCATTAACAAAATCACCTTGGATCGCAACTCACCCTTGTGATGAAAATGTTGCATTTGTGTCAACTTGCTCATTTTATATGTCGATTGCATGCTATGTGTATTAGGGTAGAAAAGAAAAGAAAAGAACTTTATGCAAACATACAAACTACTCACGTAGTTAAAGATAATTCTTTTGAATTTGAATTCGGTATGGTATTGCATAACATACTAGAATACACAAAGAATAAACATGATAATAAAGTATTCTCGTATGAGAAACTATAGTATTAACTCACCATACACAATGGTAATTAAAGATTTTCAATGTTGACACAACACATCGACCATAATTCCGAGATATTATATTAAGCAACATTTTGCTATTGTATAATGAATTATGTGTCCAATATGTGTAAAATATCCAAGAAGGATTAAAATACACATCAAAGTAGGTTTGATGACTTGGAATCACTCATCTAAGATCCTAAGTATTTTCCTTGTAACACAATGAAAATAAAGTTATCAACTCCGAAAATCATAAATTGAAGAATTAAGGAGGATCTCTACACAAAAGAAACAAACTTACAATGTGAAATATCATGACATGGATAGAAAAACATGGTGCATGCATGCATAATTGTAGGAACTAGCTTATGCAACTTGATCATCCAATATCAACTAAGCCATCTAAAATCACTCAAATCACCAAGGCATATTGCTCTTCCCAACATCCTCTAATTCTCCTTACATCATCCTACCTACCATAAACATAAGGAATCATGGTACTTTATGTAAGATCTCTTTGTCACTCATGCACTCAAAATTACCTAACTAACACTCTCTTTAAGCCCCTATAAAAACCAATGATATACCAAATCACAAAACACACAAGCTCCCCTTCTATCTCTCTATAAAATCGACACACTTACAAAACAATCACGCATGAGTGAATCACCCATAGGAAACTATAAAGGAAAAAATAGTGGAAGAGAAGAAGCCAAATGATAAGTGGGAAAACCCAACATGTGAGGATAACATAATCTTGGGAAACTATGTGAAGAAGTGCCTATCGGATGGCCCGATATGGTATAAAATGGGGCTCCTTTATAAGCTTGATGAAAATGAGCATCCTCATACCTCTATTGCAAGTGTTTCAAGCAAAGTAATCAAGAATCATAATGACCATATGGATATTTCATAAGGAAATGAGGGATATCCATTATTCCCTTTAACAACACTTCAAGTTTTTAGGCTCATGGTTGAGCCTTACAAAGGCTGTAAGCCCATCTGTAGAGAAAAAAACATGTTACTTTTGTAAATTATGTTGTGTATTGCACGTTTTATGTAAAATAAAATGCTATGTTATGTTTGTTTGAAATATTTGTGCTTAATTATCATAAATTGCTCAACAAAAAGTAATTGGAGTCATGATAATTATACATATAAAGTGATAAAATATGTATATGAATATATGCAACAAAGTACAAAGTCACAATAATTCATATTTGCACTCATCCATGTTTCAAAGTTTCCAAATGGTAAGCTAACTCATGTTGAACTTGCACATGTGTATATGTTTGTTGCTTGTGTTGTTTTATGTTTGCTTGTTGCTAGTTGTAGCTAAGAACACCTTGAAGGTAATGCTCTTGACCCATAGATCCCCGCCTTGGAACAAAAAGGAGCAACTATCTAGGGGAGCACGTGCCATGATATCTACTCTCTACCTCTATAAAGATATCAACCTTCAAATGAAAGACTAAGATCCCGCCTTTTTGATTTGACAAAAGGGAGGGAAGAAAAGCAAAGAGCAAGAAGCTCATGAAATCACGAATCGGGAAGAAAGCTAGTATAGCTAGAAATTATGGAAGCAAAGAGCTATAGCTTACATGGGAGTAGAAAAGCTACGTAACGCTCATAGGGTGAAGATAATGTTCAAGCATCAACAAATTACAAGGCCAAGATCAAGACGCAAACTACATCAAGCAAAGAGCTATAGCTTAGATGGGAGTAGAAAAGCTACGTAAGGCTCATAGGGTGAAGACAACGTTCAAGCTTCACCAAATTACAAGGCCAAGATCAAGACACAAACTACATTAACGGCGGTCTTCATCTTCGCTACGTTTGTAATTTTATTTGCTTTTTGGAGTTTTATTTGTCATCATAAAAAGGTAGGATCTCCTTTATGTTTTAATGACGACAAATAAACGTTTGCAAAACGTAAAATAACAAATGATAGCAAAAATTCGTAAAAACAGATTTGTGAATCTGGCGCACTAGTCACGCGTCAGTGCGTTGCCAGCGCGCTACTCACGGTATTTGTTTTTATGGATTTAGTTTTGTCGGCTTTCCTCTTACCTGACATATGTGGAAACCTCAATAAAGGTATGTATATGATATTTGAGCATTTGGGAACACTCCAAATGAGGTTTAGACTTATAGAGGAGCAAAAACGAATCCTCTCGATTTTCAACAAAACACCAACTTAATTCTTTTATCAAACGCCTCTAGCCAAGGTTGAACCTTCTTTTTAAACCTAGTATGAACATACTTCCAACATACCATAAAACGAAGGTATTCATTTGACCTTAATCTCGATTTTCATTGTTCCTAATCACGTAACGGGTTTTACTCCCTTATTGGTCAAACTAAGTCAAAGCTCACTTTGCGTAAACGCATCCTTTCCCGTTATGAGATATGCTTTACTTAAGATGAAAAGCACTTAGATTGTTTGCATCAAGATTATTAGTGATCAAATCCATTGTTGATTATCATGGATCAAAGTCCAAGTGACTAATTGAGTTTGTGCTATTTGGAGGTTAATCATACTTTGATTTCTTCTTACCTCCTTACTTATATATGTTTTTACAAACTCCCACATTCCTCCAAACACCATCTACGCAAGAGAGCCACACAAGTACCTAATCCATACTTGTGTGTTTTGTCGAGGGTCTTCTTTCTCATACCCTTTCTATTAGAATCGAGTCTCTAGGCTAGGTTAGGGATTAATTCTTGAATCAACTTTTATCTTTCAATTTTGTTGTAAAGGGAAGTCTTGTATCTGAGTGGTCAAGTCTAGATCATTGGGGATCTAGTTTGGGTTTTGGTTATACTTCTAAGGGGAAGTTTGTTGGGATAATAGGTTAAGTCAAATCACCGGTTCTTAGGGGTGGAATCCGAGGGTGAAATACTGTAGGTAGTAACTCTTCTTTGTGAGCGCCGATCTTTATGCATATCAATGGAGTTAAATTGTTATACAGTTTATAATCCACCATAAGGATTGTACTAGGAATAGTATATGTGTAGTGGATTCATAACTGGACGTATGGAAGGACTAAAACCCCCTTCCCGAACTAGCATATATATATTATGGTCTCTCTCTCTCTCTTTGTATCTCCATCTACTTATTGTTTGGTTGCTAAGTAGATCATCACACCACTCAGTTCCTTTTAGACTTGAAGTTTTGTAAACTTTAAAGAAGTTAAGAAAATCGTATTCACCCCCCCCCCCCCTTTACGGTTCTACATGTGTATTCAGTAGTTTGAGTAACACATGTGAAATATATATCTGCCAATTTCTTCATGAGTTTAAGGAAAGTGATCTCACTTGGGACTACTCAAAAGTTCGATCTTCATTTTCTCATTAAAAGCACACAAGGCATCTTCAAAGGTAGGCCCAGAAATGACAATACTAGAATGTCAAAACAGCTTAGTCTGCAAGCTAGCTAACTACAATCTAGACGCAACAAAGGCATAATTCAAAACATTACCAGCACAATAGACACCAAGTCCCTCGAATGCAAACGGTAATGTGGCAAACCTCCATTGCAAATCACCAAATCATGACCTCTCCAAATGTTGAGCCATGTCACAATAAATATTAGTTACTAATAATTAAACTTATAATCTTAGTCAACACTTTTTGAGAGGACATGTCCTCGTCAAAGGATTAGCGAGAAAAATTAAAGGGAAAATATTTGTCAAAATATGGCTAAATGTTTGGCGAGGACATGTCCTCACCAAAGGTCATGGTTAAATTTTCTTCCCTTTTGAGTCACGCTCAAAGTATAAAACTGAATATTTTTGTCGCTTAGTGAGCTTTGGCGAGGACATTGGTGTCCTCAACAAAACCCTTGTCGCCCATTATACCTTTTCTTGTAATGTGTGGGGAGGCATTATTGATGAGGTTTTTGAAGGAGGTCGTTCACAAAATATATTTAAGACTAGTTAAGAAGATGTTTGGTATTGAGTAATAAGGAGGGAGAAATAAAGATATATCAAATTCCTTTGTTCGTTAGGTTAAAGAAATATAAAAATGAAGAATTTCAAAGTTTTGGTGGAGAATTAGTAGTGCAAAATTAAATATTCATATCCACTACATTTGGTTAGGAAATGAGAGAAATGAGATTATTTTGAAATAAATTTTTTCAAGATGTGTATATTATTTGCAAACAACGACAACAACAATAACAACAATACCCAATCCTGACTGGGCAAGGTATGTGGGAGGTGAAATGTAGACAGATCATACCCCTACCATTAGGAAAACCCGCGGGTAAGGAGACTGCTTTCGGGTAGACCTCTAGCTAAGAGAAGGGAAAAGAAAAGCGACAGACCGTCAATTTATTATTATTATTATTATTATTATTATTATTTTTATATTATAAATCACTTTATTAAGAAACATAAGAGATTTATTACAAATCACTTTATTATTATTATTATTATTATTATTATCACATATATAAAGAATTTCCTCGAAAGTATGATAAAGTAAAGGAACAAGGCATGAGAATAAAATAAAGCAAGATATATTCGGAAACCAAAAGGAGACACATGGCAAGAAAGATGAAGCAAAAAAGCAAACAACATATAAAACTAGAAGAACCCGACATGCTTAAGACAAATCTAGCAGGCAAATAAAAACGAGCAGACAAACATACTACAAGGCAAGAGAGCACAAAGAACAAAAAGAGCCACAAAGCAAAGACATAATTGCAAAAAGATAAAAAGAGCAAACAAAAAAACAAGCATATCACTACAAGGCAAGAGATACAGGGCAAGCACAAGACATAACAAAGCAAGCAAAGAAAAAACAAGGAAAATAAAGATAAAAAGACCTAAGGGAGCAACAATGTTGGGATCAAAAGACTTCATGATGATCTGGGAGTTAATACTACTAAGGTTAGAGTTACTGCTGCTAAGCATAACTTACTGCTGTTAGTGATAATTAGTGAAAAATATGCTAAGTAGTTAGTACTGTCAGTTACTACTGCTAGTATATATTACTACTGCTAATGGAAGTTAAGACTACTTAGAGACTTGGAAGAAATACTACTAAGTAGTTAATACTGCTAGTATACAAGTTACTACTGTTAGTGTAACTTAGTACTGCTAGTATATGTTAGTACTGCTTGAGTAAAGTTACAACTGTTAGCATAAAGTTAGTACTGCTAGTGTAACTTAGTACTACTGATGAAGAATGAAGAAAATATTCTAAGTAGTTACTACTGCTTGTACACAGTTAGTGCTGCTGGTATAAAAGTTAATGTTGCTGCTTACAACTGCTGAAAGATTACAACTGTTAGAAGAGTTTCTACTATCAAAAGGATAAAGACAAGAGAAAGGATTAAGATGAAGATTGTTTATCAAGATTACTTACGGGATAAGTATGAGATATTTTTGTAAAATATATGTATATCTTATTAAGTTAGAAGATTTGCAGTTATCTATTAGAATTATAGAAGATTTGTAGTTATCTTGTAAAGGACTCCTTGGTGTATAAAAGGAGGTCCTAGGGTATAGAGTTGAACACCAAAAAACACACATTCATATGTTTTTGATATATAGCTTCAAGGTTGTAAACCCTAGTACTACACAGAGTACTCATATTATTGATGATAATAATATTGGAGCTTTTTAGTGATATCATTGTTCATACAGTTTACTGTTTCATTAATATTCTTCTAAATATTAAAGAGTAGATTCCACATACTCTTTAGTATTCACAAAGTTTCTAGTATAGTTGTTTTGGTTTTATCCATAGTAACTTAACCTTTACAAGCCAAGGAATCGATCTTAAGTTGGGATCAACAAGTGGTATCAGAGCTTGTGTTCTGAAACTTTGATCTAGAAGAAACTAACAAAGAGAACTCTTTACTTATAAGGAAGAGATGGATCTAGAAACTGCACAAACCACTACTACTGTAAAGTTGCCCATTCTCAAACAGGGTGAATATGATATGTGGAGGCTAAGGATTGAGCAATACTTTCAAGTACAAGACTATGCTCTATGGGATGTCATAGAGAATGAAAACTCATTCAAACCAGTAGCTCAAACAACAACAAATGCTGATGGTTCCTCAACTTCACTAATACCATGTCCTATCACTACTGAAGAAAAGGTTTAAAAGAAGAATGATGTGAAGGCAAGAAGTATGCTACTGATGGCGCTTCCTAATGAACATCTAATGACTTTCAATCAGTACAAGGATGCTCAGACTTTGCTTGCTGCTATTCAAAAAAGATTTGGTGGTAATGAAGCCACAAAGAAGACTTAGAAGACTCTTCTGAAGCAAATGTATGAAAACGTTAGTGCTCCAAGCATAGAGTCTCTTAACTTTATTTTTAACAGGCTTTAGAAGATTGCAAGTCAGCTGGCTATCTTAGGTGAAAATATTTCACAAGAAGATCTCAATTTGAAATTTTTGAGAAGTCTGCCTTCTGAGTGGAATACTCATGTTGTTGTCTAGAGGAATAAACCTGATCTAGACATAATGAGCTTTGATGATCTCTACAACAATTTCAAGATTGTTGAACAAGAGGTTAAAGGAACTGCAAGCTTAAGTTCTCAAAATATGGCTTTTGTGTCATCCCCTAGCAGTACTAATGAAGTTAATATTCCTTATGGAGTTAGTACTACTAACACTCAAGTTAGCCCTGCTAGTACTCAAGTTAGCACTACTAGTACTCAAGTTACTAATGCTAACTTAAGTGATGACACTGTTTATACATTTTTGGCCAGTCAACCAAACGGGTCTCAACTTGTATATGAGGACCTTGAACAAATCCATGAAGATGACATAGAAGAGATGGATTTTAAGTCGCAGTTAGCATTGCTAGGCATGAAGACAAGAAGGTTTTTCTAGAAAACTGGTAGAAAGATCACTATCAATGGGAGTAACACAGCTGGATATGACAAGTTCAAAGTAGAGTGTTTCAACTGCCACATGATGGGACACTTTGCAAGGGAATGCAGAGGAACTAGGAACCAAGATAGCAGGAACAGGAATCAAGACAACTCTAGAAGGACTATAAATGTGGAAGAAACTTCTTCCAAAGCCATAGTTGCTATTGATGGAGCTGGTTTTGACTGGAGCTATATGGCAGATAATGAAGTCCCTACAAACATGGCTCTTATGGCTTTTTCAGACTCTGAGGTACATAATGACAAAACTTGTTCAAAAACTTGTCTAAAAAGCTTTGAAACTCTTAAAACTCAACTTGATGATTTAAGAATAGAGTTTAACAAATCTGAGTTTAATTTAGCTACTTATAAAAGAGGGTTAGCATCTGTAGAAAAGCAACTTGTCTTTTACAAAAAGAATGAGGTTATTTTTTGTGAGCAACTTGCTGTTCTTAAAAGAGATATCTCATATAAAGACTCAGAAATTAGCATGCTTAAAAGTGAGTTAGAAAAGCTTAAGCAAGAAAAAGAAAGCAATCAACTTAAAATTGAAAATTTTGATAATGCTTCTAAGAGTCTAGACAAATTAATAAGGAGTCAGATAACTGATAAAAGTAGAAAGGATATGGGGTTTGTAAGCTATAATGTTGTTCCACCTTCCCCTACAGGGTTATTTTCACCTCCAAAGTTTGATTTGTCCAACTCTGGTCTAGAGGAGTTCCAACAGCCTGAGTTTGAAAGCTATGGACCTAAGAGTGTTAGTGAAGATATTTCTAATGAGGCCAGGGAATCTCCTTATGCCCCACTGGTTGAGGAGTTGGTGTCAGATGATAAGTTAGAAAAAAAACTATTTTTCCTACTGTTACTAAGATAGAATTTGTTAGACCTAAACAACAAGAAAAACAAGTTAGGAAACCAGTTAAGTATGCTGAAATGTATAGGTCACAAAGTCCTAGGGGAAATCAAAGAAACTAGAATAATGAAAAGTCCCAACAGCTAGGAAGTGACTTTGTGATGTACAATAAAGCTTGTTTTGTCTGTGGAAGTTTTGACCATGTGCAGGCTAACTACAATTACCATCAAAGGGAAAGGGTGGTATCTGGGAATAATTATACAAGGGTAAATTACAATTATTTTGCTAAAAAGTCTCACCCTAATGCTCACATGAACATGGTTCCAAGAGCAGTTTTAATGAAATCTGGCCTAAGATCACTTAATACTGCTAGGCTTGTTACTATTGCTCATCCTAAAACTACAATTTATAGTGCTAGACCAATGTCACATTTTTATAAATTAGCACAATCAACTGTAAAGAGGTCCTATCAAGCAAGAACAACATTAACTAACAAAAATTTTAGCCAAAAAGTTAATACTGCTAGGCAAAAAGCAGTTAATACTACTAGGCCAAATTCAGCAGTAGTTAATGTTGTAAGGGAAAATCAGGTTAATGTTGTTAAGGCCTCAGCATGTTGGGTTTGGAGACCTACCCAACTTAATAGTGCATCAATTACTTTGAAGAAACATAATTATGTTGATGCACAAGGCAGATCCAAGTCAGTGATGGCTTGGGTCCCCAAAGGAAACTAATTTCCTTATTTTTATGTGAAGGGTCATCCACAAAAAGAAGATCAAGGCTATGTTACATGGGATCTCATAGGCACCTGACAGGGAACATGACCTATCTCTCAGATTCAAGGAATTAGGATGGAGAGGGAGGGGGGGGGAGGGATATTTACCTTTGGGGAAGGAGCCAAATGAGGGAAAATTACTGGTAAAGGAACTCTTAAAACTGGTAAGCTTGATTTTGAGGATGTGTACTTTGTTAAGGAGTTACAGTTTAACCTTTTAAGTGTTTCACAGATGTGTGACAAAAAGAACAGTGTTCTTTTAACTGACACAGGATGTTTTGTTCTGTCTCCTGACTTTAAGTTAGCTGATGAAAGTCAGGTTTCACTTAAAGTTCCTAGAAAGAACAATATGTATAGTGTTGTTATGAAGAATATTGTTCCTAAAGAGAGTTTAAGTTGTCTTGTTGCAAAGGCCACACTTGATGAATCAATGCTATGGCATAGGAAGCTAGGTCATGTAAATTTTAAAACTATTAATAAACTTGTTAAGGAAAATATTGTAAGAGGATTACCTTTAAAACGTTTTGAAAATGACCAAACTTGTGTTGTTTGCCTTAAGGGAAAGCAACACAAAGCCTCTTGTAAGTCTAAGATTCAGAACCCTATTACTCAACCTTTATTCAAGTTGCATATGGACTTGTTTGGTCCAACTTTTGTGAGCAACTTAATAAATAAGAAATATTGTCTAGTTGTCACTGATAATTATAGCAGATTTACTTGGGTTTTCTTTCTAGCAACTAAGGATGAGACTAGTGGCATTCTTAAGAGCTTTATAACTGAGAAGAAAAATCCTAGTTGAAAAAGATATCAAGATAATCAGATGTGACAATGGAATAGAGTTCAAGAATAAAGTTATGAGTGAGTTTTATAAACAGAAAGGCATTAAGAGGGAATATAGTGTAGCTAGAACTCCTCAGCAAATGGTGTTGCTGAGAAGAGAAATAGGACACTAATTGAGGCTGCGGTGTCATGGGAAATTTTTATTTCAATAGTGAGTATGAGCTAAGAACATATTAGTTGACTCTAAGTTACCTACTACATTTTGGGCTGAAGCAGTTAATACTGCTTTCTATGTACATAATAGGGTATTAGTAGTTAAGCCTCATAACAAGACCCCTTATGAGCTGTTTAGAGGTAGGACACCTGCTCTAAGCTTCATGAGACCATTTGGGTGTCATGTTACCATTCTTAATATCTTAGATTATTTAGGCAAGTTTGATGAAAAGTTAGATGAAGGATTCTTTGTTGGATACTTAATGAATAGTAAGGATTTTAGTATACAACATAGAACTAGGAAAGTAGAAGAAAACTTGCTATAGTTCTTGGAGGATAAGCCTATTATTGTAGTATGGACCAAAGTGGCTATTAGATATTGAATGTTCTATCAAATCAATGCAATTATGTGCAGTTTGAAGGTACAAACTCTAATGATCTTGTAGGTACAGAAGAAAGTATTGGTGCAGGTCATTCTAGCAAGGAGACAAGATCTAGACAAGACTACATTTTGATGCGACTGTGGAAAGATGGTTCACTATTTGATTCTTCTTCAAAGAATGCTAGTAATGATGAACCACAACCTTCAGTGACGATGGAAAGATTGAAGAGAATTGTAAATAAAGAAAGTGGAATTGATGATTAAGAGAGACATGAAAATAGTACTCAAGATGTTAATAATGTTGGGCCAAGTATTAATACTGCTAGTACAAATGTTAATACTGGTAGTCTAAATATTAATACTGTTAACCCAACAGTTACTACTACTCCACTTGAAGCCACACATGCTGATTTCTTTAGTTGTGGAGTCTGATATAACCCCTTAGATCATTATTTAGGACTCGAGACGATTAGTTCTCATCTGGTTCAAACATCAAAGATAAACAATTATGCAGCAGAATAATAATAATAACAATGATGTTTTTCAAGGTTTTTCTTTTAATCAATCACAGCCCCAAATACTATTTGATCAGAATAGATCGTTTCTCTAACTATAATAGGATTTACAATTCCTTGAGGCTAATCAACCTTAGACTAACTAACTAGCTAACTACTAACTAACTAACACACACGTGTTTTTCTTGTTTAACTCTCATAGAAAGCCACTTTTCTGGATATTAAAAACTATGTCCCTATGAAACTCTTTTATATAAAGAGTCCAAGACTTACAAGGAAGATAAACATTAGAACAACTAAATCTTTTAACATTAAGGGCATATCTTTGTTATCTTTATCTTCCTTAAGGAGATTCTCCAGAAATCTTCATATTTCTCCTACATCTTGTAGAATTCTTTAATGACGATTTTGATCCTTTTGTTTCATTACTTGTTTCTTTTGTCTCATCAAATCTATAATTCCCAACAATCTTCCCCTATTTGATGATGACAAAACAAACATGTTCTTGTACGAACTTCATCATAAAGCCTTTAATCAAAGCTTCCCCTGAAGTTGAGATGTAATCATCTCCCTGAATGAAACAAAATCTTCTCCTTAATCAGATTTCCTTTGTACCATGCCACACCAAGGATCTACAAGTTACAACCTGTTAATATTTCTTCCCCTTTTTGTCATAATCCAATAAGGGACATATGAATATAAGAAACTTTGATCTTTGACCACTACAAACCAATATCATACTTCTAATCCAAGCCTTCTACATCCTCAAATTAACCTACCTTAAGCTCAATAAGAAAACTGAACTTGAGTAGTTAGAAACTCATACAGCAGTAGTAAATATGAATAGCATAGTAAAAACCTTTACCTCAAAAATGGGCCCACATGTAAAAATGGTTAAACATTTTAACAATATAGCTTCCCTGAAACCCATATTTAACCATTTCTTGATCATCAATATTGTAGGCTCTTTGTAATGATCATTGATAGAAGAAAACTAAGTATAAAGAACTTGATGCTGAAAGTAGAATAACCAACCTTGTGTCTTATCTCTGTACATCGACGTGACGTCAAACTTATAAATAAATTTGTGAAATATAAGTAGATCACAACCTCTTGACAAAATCCTCATCTTCTATGAGACACATAACTAAAGTGATAGCAAATGTACGCATTGAGCACCATAAGAGAAATCACACACCTTTGCTAGATTTTGACAAGTCTTCGTCACAACATTGAAAACATAAACAAGTTACCTTCAAATGTTGTAAGCCATTTGAGATATAATAAGAACACGTACCCAAGCAATTCCACTTTAACTTCAAATAGGTGATAAACAATCTTATTCGTAACCAATTAATGCAAGAAATACGAGCCTTTAAACTTTTAAGAACATTTAAAATCATAACCTGTTAGCTTTCCCTTAAACTAAGCATCGTGTTCAATTCGAGATCCAAACCATGTGTGTCATCCGATATCAATTAATGCTAACAGTTTTAACTTTAAACCCAACAGTAGAAACAATCCAAGCAGCAGAAACATATAACTGGTAGTATAAACTGTTTTAACTTACTAACAATTTTAACTTAATACTTCTTTCATATTATCAACTCAAGTAGTATTAACAACCTTTCTTAAATGAGCAGTACTAATGAATCTATACCTAGCAGTATTAACGAATTCACCTTACTACTATTGCACATTATAAACCAGCAGTATTAACATGTACAAGCAGTAGTAAAATCATACTAGCAGTACTAAGTTCTTTCAATACCACGTTTAATCAACAATATTAATACACGAACTTACTACTGTTTTCACTTTATCACGAACCAGCCCATAAGATCACATCTGCATACAATAACAACATTAATAACCATGAAGCAGTACTAACCTTTTTTTAAGTATCTAGACGATGCTTTTTAGTGTCACAAAGCTGTCATGAATCCCTCACAAATTAGCATTCTCCTTCCTCCCATAGCCTGTAGTAACACATTATCTGTCACTAAACTATCACTAATGTGTCACTAATTCGTTTTCTCCTTCCTCCCATTCTTTTTGTGACATTTTTTAGTGTTAGTACAAAGTGTTAGTACTGTTAGTTTATTAGTAATGTTAGTTATGTAGTTAGTACTGTTAGTATAAATAGTTAGTACTGCTAATGTGATATGCATGAGATATATTAGGAATAGATATGTATTGGTTAGTAGACGCGTTTTGTAATCCCATTAGAATTTCTTGGTGTATAAAAGAAACCTTAAGGCATAGTTAAAGATATTGATCTAGAAGTCATTTCTCATAGTTAGTATTCATAGTTTTAAGGTTATTTTGTAACTTTGATTGTGTTCAATATATTGAAAGTTTAGCAAGATCTTGTTTTACTGTTTCATTGTTCTTCTCAGTATTACAAACTAGTTTCTGCATAGTTTGTAGTATTCACAATCTTAGTTTCTATTATAGTTGTCTTGGATCTATCCAATACAACTAAGCTTTAACAAGCTAAGTAAGATCTATTCAAAAGGGATTAACAAGTGGTATCACAGCTTGTTGAGAAACTTTAAATAAGAAGAACCCTAACTCTACTCAAGATATGTTAGTCAAAGAAAAGATGGAGTCACAATCAGAAACTACCCAAACGGTGTTTGCACTAAAACTTCCAGTACTCAAAACTGGGGAGTATGATCTATGGAGCATGAGGATGGAACAATACCTCACCTTCACTGATCATGCCCTCTGGGAGGTTATAGTAAATGGTGATTCAGTTTCACCAATTGCATCAGCTAGTGTTGGTGCTGAAGGTCCTATTGCTCCTAAAACTGCTGAACAAAAGCTAGCAAGGAAAAATGAACTAAAAGCAAAAAGCACTCTTATGCTAGCCATTCCTGATCAGCACCTACTAAAATTTCATGCCTGGAAGGATGCAAATTCCCTATAGGAAGCTATCAAGAATAGGTTTGGAGGCAACAAGGAATCAAAGAAGATGCAAAAGACCATTCTCAAGCAGAATTATGAAAAGTTTGTTGCATCAAGTCAAGAAGGACTGGATAAAACCTTTGATAGGTTTCAAAAACTCATCAGTAAACTTGAAATCCATGGTGAAGTTATCTCTCAGGAGGATGCAAATCTGAAGTTGTTAAGAAGTCTACCATTAGCTTGGAACAATATTGCTTTAATCATGAGAAACAAATCTGATCTAGACACATTGAGCATGGATGATTTGTATAATAATCTGAAGGTGTATGAATCTGAGATCAAAGGTCAAACAAGTTTAAGCTCAAATTCTCAGAATATGGCCTTTGTTTCCTTTGATAACTCCAGCAGCACTAAAGAAACAATTAATACTGCTTATAGTGTTTTTGCTGCTAGTTCTAAGGATCAAGCTTCTACTGCATCATATACTGATGATGTTATGTTTTCTTTCTTTGCTAACCAATCCAATGCCTTATAATTGGACAATGAAGATTTGGAACAGATTGATGCTGATGATCTTGAAGAAATGGATCTCAAATGGCAAGTAGCAATGCTTACCATGAGAGTTAAGAGTTTCATAAAGAAAACAGGAAGGAAACTGGATTTAAATGGCAAAGAGACTGTTGGCTTTGACATGACAAAGGTTGAATGCTACAACTACCATAGGAGAGGTCATTTTGTCAGAGAATGTAGGGCACGAAGGAATCAGGGGAATAGAAATAAAGATGATCTAAGAAGGAATGCTCTAGTGGATACATCTACTACTAATGCATTGGTTGTTCAAGATGGGATAGGTGGTTATGATTGAAGCTTTCAGGCTGAAGAAGGCATCACAAACTTTGCCCTAATGGCCTATACATCTCAAGGTTTATCAAGTTTATTAAGTTAAGACTCTGAGGTACATACTTGCTCTAAAGATTGTTAGAAATCATATGAAGCTCTTAATAAATCTAATCTAGAAATAATAGGTTATCAAATGGGATTAGAATCATTAGAAGCTAGGATAGTTGTTCATGAAAAGAATGAAGCTGTTTATGAAGAAAATATTACATTTTTAAAGTATGAAGTCCAAGTGAAAGATATTTCTATCAAAGACCTTAAAAATCAGTTAGAAGAAGCTTTAAAAGAGAAATATGATTTGAAACTTAAACTAGAAAAATTTGAAGAGTCATCAAAGAATCTAACTAAACTGATTAATAGCCAAATAAGTGCTAAAGACAAAACTGGTCTTGGTTATGATAGTCAAATGAATGAGAGTGAATTGAATAATATTTATATGAATGAGAGTGAATTGGTTCACAGTGTGTTTAATAGTAGAGAAAGTGATGTGGATGATAGGCCAGTAAATGATAGATTCAATACAGGTGAAGGGTTTTATGCAGTTCCCCCTCCCTACACTGGGAACTACATGCCCTTAAGACATGACTTATCTTTTGCTGGGTTAAATGAATCTGTTTTTCAGTCTGCAGTGAGAATGACCACCACTAGTGTGTCTGAAACTAAAACTAGTATATCTAAGACTAGTAAGGATATTGTAGAAAAGCCTAAAACTATTATGCCTGGTGCTCCTATCATTGAAGAATGGGACACTGATAGTGATAATGATAGTGTGTTTAGACCTAAATCTGATCAGACAAAACCAAAGTTTACAAAAATAAATTTTGTTAAATCTAGTGAGAATGTGAAATCTGTTAATAAGGAAAACACACATAGGCAAGTAGAGTATCCCAGGAAAAGTCAAAGTCCTAAGGGTAATAGAATAAACTGGAATGGGATGATGACTCAGAAACTAAGGAATTGTTTTGAGTTTATAAAGAAAGCTTGTTTTGTATGTGGGAGTTTCAACCATTTAATCAAAGATTGTGATTTTCATGACAATAAAATGGTAGAAAAACTAGTGTTGAATAATAAGGGAAGGGTTACTGGTCAAAGGGAAATTAGACCAGTATGGAACAATGCTCAGAGGGTGAATCACCAAAATAAATTGACTTATCCATATCCTAAAAGGAATTTTGTTCCAACAGCAGTTGCAACAAAGTTAGGACAAGTGCCAGTTAATGCTGCTAAGCAAAGCTCTCCAAGAGCAGTAGCATCAATTAGTACTGCCAGGCCTGTTAATATTGCTTCCCCTAAACCAAAAGTGAATGATGCATTACCCACAACATATTCTTATTTTAAAGCACATTCACCAGTAAGAAGGGTCTTTAACCAAAAATCAGCAGGTAAAACTAATAATTTTAATGAAAAAATTAATACTGCCAGGGTTAATAATGTAACTACTGCTGGGCCAAAAGCAGTAGTTAGTGCTGGTGAGGGAAATGGGGAAAATGCTGTTAAATCCTCAGCATGCTGGATTTGGAGACCAACAGGAAATGTTATTGACTATAACTCCAAAGATAATGGATCATACATGCTTAAAAGATTTGACTATGTTGATCTACAAGGCAGACTCAAGTCAGTAATGGCTTGGGTCCCCAAGAGAAACTAATTCTCTTATTTTGAGTGCAAGGTAATCCACAATATGCTTTACAGGATCAAGGGATTTTTGACAGTGGATGCTCTTGGCATATAACTGAAAACAAGTCCTTTCTTATGTTTATCAAGAGATTTATGGTGGATTTGTTTGATATGGAAAGAAGTCCTTAAAGGGAGCGTAAAAAATTAATGGAAAAGTGTAAATTAGGGAATGGGGAAATTAGACTTTGAAGTTGGATTTACTTTTATAGGAACTTAAGTTTAATCATTTCTCTGTCTACACATGTGTGACAAGGAAAAATCAATGTTCTTTTCACTAAAACTGATGTTCTCTTGTTTTCTCCTGACTTTAAGCTACTTGATGAAAGTCAATAGTCTTGCTTAATGTTTCCAGGACAAAATACCAACATGTACAGTTTTGATTAAAGATTGTTGTTCCTTCAGTAGGTTAAGCTTTTTTATTTGACAAAGGCCTACAATGATAAGTCTAATTTAATGGCATAGGAAGGTTTGTCATTATAATCTTTAAAACTATGAATAAACTTGTGAGGGGAAACCTTGTAAGAGGATTGCCTTCAAAGCTTTTTGAAAATGACCTTAATTTGTTGCTTGTCCATAAGGGCGGGAAAGCAAAACTAAGCCCTCTTGTTAGGTCCAAGCTTTTGAGGCACTATCAGCCAACCCTTTACAAATGATTACATATGGACTTATTTGGGCCAAAACATCTGTTAAGGTGTATCAATCACAGACATATTGCCTTGTAGTCACTGATGAATTTAGTAGGTTTAGTTGGGTTTTCTTTTTGGCCACTAAGGATGAGACTGCAGGATCCTTAAAACTTTTATACTGCATAAAAAACCAAAATAAATCTAGGTTAAAATCATTAGATGTGACAATGGAGCAGAGTTTTAAAATAATGATCATGTATCAGTTTTTGTGGGATTGAGAATGGATTAGAGGGAGTTTAGTGTTGCCAGAAATCCTCAAACATAAATAGGGTTGTCGAAAGGAAAGAATTTAGAACATAATAGAGGCAGTAGAATATGCTTGCAGTTTCATTTATTACCTACTATATCTTTTGGCTGAAGCAGTTTAGTACTTGAATTGGTTGCTTATGTTCATTAATAGGCATTTAGTGCCAGCTCACTACAAGACACCTGATTGAACTATTATCATGGTAGACCTCCTTAGTATAAGTTTTATGAGACCTTTTTGTGGTGTCTTGTGACTATTATAATCTTAGAATCCCTTAGGCAAATTTGATGGGAAGGCTGATGAGGGGTTCTTTGTTGGATACTCTATAAATAGCAGGCTTCTTTTAGGGTATTTAACAATAGGAACTAGGGAAAGTAAAAGGAAAACCTGACACATAACCCTCTCTCTTGTGAATACAAAAAAAAAAAAAAAAAAAAAATAAAAAAACAATGTTGCCAGGGGAGTGGGACCAGATTGACTCTTTGATATTGATTTACTAACAAACTCTATGAATTATGAGCCAGTTACTGCAGGGAATCAAACTAATAAGAATGCAAGTATCAAGGATAATACTCAACAATATATTCTGCTACCTTTACTTTATGACAGTCTAAAGAGCTTAGAGGATGCAGTTGCTGATGATGCTGGTAAAAGACTTATGAAAAACCAGCAAATAAGGGTGAAAGAAAAAGGGTCAAGGAAAAGGAAGACGGTCGAAGCTTCAAATATAGGTAGTGATGACCAGAATGTGCAAGATTTCAGAGCTGCATTAGATAATTTACTTGTTCAACAAAAGGAAGGTTATGCTAACAACACTAATAGAGATAGTACTGTTAGTGCTGCTAGGCAAAGTTTTACTAATGCTGATGATCTTCTTACTGATCCTCTTATGCCTAATTTAGAGGATACTGCTGATCTTCTAAATACTGGTATCTTTAGTGGTGCATATGATGATGAAGATGTGGGTGCAGAGGCTGACCTTAACAACTTGGGAACCACCATGAATGTCAGTCTTATTCCCACAACCAGAATTCACAAGGATCATCCTAAAGACCAGATCATTGGAGACATAAATTCAGCTACTCAAACAAGGGGATGACAAGATTTCTGAAGAACATTGCTGTTTGTCAGTTACATCAAAAAAGCAGAGGAGAAACAAATTCAAAAGATTTATCAAAAACTGCTAAGTTGCCTGTTTTCTATCACAAAATAGAACCCTAAGTAGTAGAAGAAGGTGACACAAGCTTTGCAAGCTCCAAGCTAGATAGAGGTAATGCAAGATGAATTGCTACAGTTTAGATTGCAAAAGGTTTAGATATTGGTTGATTTACCTAAAGGCAAGCATTCCATTGAAACAAAATGGGTCTATAGAAACAAGATAGATGAGAGATGGATAGTAGTTAGAAAAACAAGGCCAAACTATTCACACAAAGGTTACACCCTAAAGAGATGGAAGGCTTTTGATTATGATGAGGTTTTTGCTCCTGTTGCTAGGATAGAAGCAATCAGGTTATTTTTGGACTATGCACCATTTATGGGGTTCATTGTGTACCAGATGGATGTGAAGAGTGCCTTTTTATATGGTACTATTGAAGAGGAAGTGTATGTGTGCCAACCTCCTAGTTTTGAAGATCCACGGTTCCCTGACAAAGTTTATAAAGTAGAAAAAGCTTTATATGGTCTACATCAAGCTCCTAGAGCCTGGTATGAGACCTTGCCTACCTACTTATTGAAAAATAGATTTAGAAGAGGCACTATTGATAAGACTTTATTCATCAAGAAGGATAAATGTGATATCCTGTTAGTGCAGGTGTATGTTGATGACATCATCTTTGGATCTACAAAGAAGTCTTTATGTGTTGAGTTTGAGCAGATGATGCACAAGAGATTCCAGATGAGTTCTATAGGGGAGCTCACTTTCTTCTTAGGGTTACAAGTAAAGCAAAAAGATAATGGAATCTTCATCAGCTAAGACAAGTATGTGGCTGATATATTAAAGAAGTTTGATTTTGTCATAATGAAGACAGCAAGCACTCTAATTTAGACTAACAAGGCATTACTCAAGGATGAAGAAGCTGAGGATGTGGATGTTTATTTATACAGATCAGTGATTAGATAATTGATGTACTTGATAGCTTCTAGGCTTGACATAATGTTTGTTGTTTGTGCTTGTGCAAGGTTCCAAGTTACTCCTAAATCTCACATCTTATGTTACTGAAGAGGATCTTTACGATACCTGAAAGGTAAACCTAAATGGGCCGCCTTGGTACCTAAGGATTCACCATTTAATTGGAAGCTTTTATCTGATTATTTGATTATGCTGGAGCTAGCATTGACAGGTAATCCACAAACAGGGGTTGTCAATTTCTGGCAAAAGGTTGATTTCATTGGCAATTTGGTAAAAAAGCAACTATAGTTGCCAACTCCACTACTAAAGCAGAGTATGTTGCTGCTGCAAATTGCTGTGGACAGGTGTTGTGGATCTAAAATCAGATGCTTGATTATGGGTTGAATTTCATGAACACCAAGATTTTCATTGATAATGAGAGCACCATTTATATTGTGATTACTCCTGTGGTTTCATTTTTAAACCAAGCACATTGAATTGAAGGCACCTTATTCTTCAGAGATTATTATGAGAAGATGCTCATTTAAGTGATTAATATACATACAGATCACAATGTTGCAAATCTTCTTACAAAGGCATTTGATGTTAACAGGTTTAACTTTTTGATTGCTAGCATTAGATTACTTAATTCTTTGAAGATATGTTTGGCTAGGACTAATAATTAATATGATTTAGAGATAGTATTAGAAATAAATTTGGAAATAAAACTGGTAGTTGTAAGGTTAATACTGCTAGGCAGGTTTTAGTACTGCTAAGTATAATTAGTACTGCTAGTTATACTTAAGACTGCTAGTTCAAACTGTTAGTCATAATTAATATTGTTAAACAAGAAAATACTTTGGATTGTGTATTCTTGGTTTTAGACTAACATTTGCAGGCTAAGCATATTGAGTACATGGTATTGAATGCTTCACCTCTGAAGTATTGATTGAGGGGAGGCTAATTATGTCAATATGCAGTCAAGAATGGATGGAAGGACATGTAACATCAAACAAAAGTGTGTGAAGAGTCAAATACCAAAAAGAGGTCGGGACACTAAGATACCTCAGTCTGGTGGTCCCCCTGAAAAGGTTGGTGATGAGGCTGTCTATAAGGAGTTGGGTGACAGATCTCATCTTGTGTTTCAGACATGTTTAGATTTGTTGGTTGGAGATGAATAACTGGTTTTTAACTGTTCTTCTTGTTCAGAGTTTCTCAAAGCTCTGATACCACTTGAAGGTCCTGATAAACTGAATGGATCTTTGCAGCCTATAAAGGATGATAGCCAAGATGTATAAATACAAACGACTATGTAGAAACAATGACTATGAATACTATGTGTTAATGCGGAATCTTAACACAGGTACTAAGAAGAACAATGAACAACTGAATAACAACTTTATTAAAGTGTTCTTGAGGATTACAGATTGCTAACTATGATATATGATTTGCTAAACTTCTTTGTTCATATATTTTCAACACACGTGTCTAACTATGCCAAAGGTGATCCTTTTATATACTAAGGATAACCCTAAAAGGCTTACAAATCTTTTTCTAAAATATCTCATAAATATCTTCTCAACGGTACTAACTAACTTTCTACTAACGGTACTAACTAACTAACAGTACTAACTATTTTGTACTGTCGGTACTAAGTATAACTGACAGTACTAACTATTTGTACTGTCGGTACTAAGTTAAGAAAACATTTATCCTAACAACTGTTAGTGTATGTTTGTGCCTCATTCCCTTATGCACAAAGCAGGAATAAAAAGTGGGCTCCCGCAACCAGTACTAGAAAGAACAACAAGCCTTACGTAGATACATCTAGAACAAACAAAATAGTTGTTAATAACACACAGAAGCATGCAGTAAAGCAAAACAATCAAAAGACTGACAACACTTTGTTGCATTTTATAGGAAGAGTAAGCTATACTTATGCTAGCAGTTCACAGCCTAAGAGCAATACAAAGAATGATAGGATCTAGTGACCATCAAGTACGAGCAAGAAGAATAAAGTAGAAGCCCAACTTAGGTTGTTTAAGTCTAGTTCAAATAAGAACAATCATGTTTTAGATTGTAATATGAATGTTAAGAATGTTGCTTTGTCATCGATTTCTAAAAATGTTTGCTTGTCTTGTAATGAATGTTTGCTTTCTGTAAATCATGATGCTTGTGTTATTAATTATTTTAATGATGTGAAAAAACATAAAAAGGCTAAATCTGTTAAACAAAAAGAAAGGACTCAATGGAAACCAACTGGTAAGGTCTTTACCACTGTTGGACATAGATGGATACTAACAAGAAGAACTTTTAGCTTGGTAGGAACAAAGTGCCCTCTCACCAAAATCACTCCTGCCATTATAGTGCCTTTAGGGAACAAACTCTAAACCATAAGCATTCCAGTTGTAATAACTACATAACAAACAAGAATCAGATATTCCAATGCTAAGAATTCCCTAACAAGAGCTCACATAAATTGTTCTGGTCATCCATTCAATAAGCACGATTTTGGTCTTGTGAGAAAATATGAGGTTTTGGAACGACCGTCTTGGAAGTTTAGATTTCTAGGTGTAACCTAGGATTGCTAACAGTGTGGAACCTAATAAAAAGTTGGGGATCCAGAAATTTGTATATTTTTCCTTGTTTCTTGTTCTTTTTATGCAGATTGTAGAAATAGTTCTTTGGTACTTAGATTCCAGTGTTTCAAACACACGATGGGACAACATGACAAACTCATCAATTTCGTCTCCAAGTTCATCGGTACTGTCAGATTCGGCAATGATCATTTTGTAGCTATCATGGGTTATGGAGATTTGCAGATTGAGAATATCTTAATTTCAAGGGTATACTACGTTGAAGGGATTTGTCATAATCTATTTTTATTTAGACAATTCTGTGATTTGGATCTTGAAGTAGCATTCAGAAAACACACTTGCTTCATTCGTAACTTAGAAGGTGTTGATCTACTATCAGGATCTCATAGTTTTAATCTTTACAAAATTTCATTGAATGATATGATGAAGTCTTCTCCCATCTGTTTATTATCCAAAGCCTCAAAAACGAAATCATGGTTATGGCATCGTCGTTTGTCTCATTTGAACTTCGCTACCATCAATTAGCTTGCAAAATAAGGTCTTGTCAGAGGTTTGCGAAAGTTGAAATACGCAAAGGATCACTTATGGTCAGCATGTCAAATGGGTAAGAGCAATAAAGAATCACATAAACCCAAAACTGAGCCAAGTATGAATGAACGGCTTCAGATGCTACATATGGATCTTTGTGGACCAATGAGAGTAGAGAGTATCAACGGGAAGAAATATATTTTGGTCATTATAGATGACTACTCACGGTTTATATGGGTGAAGATTCTGAGAACTAAAGATGAAACTCCTTATGTGATAATTAAGTTTCTGAAACAAGCATAAGTCAGTTTACAAGTAATAGTTAGATATCTTCATACAGATAATGGCACAAAATTCATTAATCAGACATTAAGGTCATATACGGAAGATGTTGGAATCACTCATCAGACGTCAGTTACAAGAACCCCACAACAAAATGGTGTCGTTGAAAGGCGGAATCGTACTTTAGTAGAGGCCGCACGGGGTATGCTTATCTTTTCCAAATCTCCAATATTTTTTTGGCTTAAACCTTGGCTACTGCATGTTACACCCAAAACCGATCTCTCATCCATACTCGATACAATAAAACACCATATGAACTACTTTGTAACCATAAACCTAATTTCAAGTTTCTTCATGTCTTTGGTGCATTGTGTTATCTAACCAATGACAGTGAAGATCTTAGAAAACTAAAACCGAAGGCATACATTGGTATTTTCATTGGGTATTCTGCATCAAAGAAGGCTTACCGGCTCTACAACAAGAGAACTCGGATGATAATGGAAATAATTCACGTACAATTTGATGAACTTACACATATGGCTTCTAAACAACACAGTTTAGGACCCGAACTTCAGTCTTTGACTTCTGGACAAATTAGTTTAGGACTCGTACCTAATAATGCTCCTTCAACATCTAACAATTTACCATCTAAAAAGGATTTGGATATCTTGTTTCAACCAATGTTCAATGAGTACTTCAAACCTTCACAAAGTGTTGTATCTCTGACCATTTCTGCTGCAACTCTACCACAAGATACAGTTGGGGCAACTTCTTCAATTTCCATTGATCAAGATGTACCATCTCCAAGTACTACGCCAAACATTGAAACATTTTCAACTCAAATCCAGGACGCTAATGTTGAAGAGCCAAATCAAGAAAATGCAAAGTTTGACAGTGATACATTTACAAATCCATTTACTCCTCCTCAAACTAGTTCTGCTAAGTCTTCTTCATCACGAATTATAAATTCTTTAAACATTCATACTTTCCAACAGCCACATTCTTACATTAAAAGATGGACAAAGGACCATCTGTTAGTAACAATCATTAGCAATCCATCCAAACCTGTTTCTATAAGACGTCAATTTGCTACAGATGCCATGTGGTGTTACTTCCATGCATTCTTAACAAAAGTTGAGCTTAAGAATTACAAAGAAGCCATGAAAGAATCTAGCTGGATTGAAGCCATGCAAGAGAAGATTCATGAGTTTGAATGACTTTAAGTATGGGAGTTAGTACCAAGCCATCCAATGTTATGCTCATCGGTCTTAAGTAGATATTTAAGGTGAAACTGGATGAATATGGTGGTGAGTTAAAGAACAAGGTGCGGTTAGTGGTAAAAGGTTATCGTTAGGAAGAGCGGATTGACTTTGAGGAATCATTTACACCGGTTGCACGTATAAAGGCCATTCGCATCTTCATTGCCTATGTTACTCACAAGAATATGGCAGTGTATCAAATGGACGTGAAGACTGCTTTTTTAAATGAGATTCTGAAAGAAAAAGTATACGTCAGTCAACCAGAAGGATTTGTTGATCAAGATCATCTAAACCATGTTTTCCTATTGAAGAAAGCATTATATGGGCTGAAACAAGAGCCACGGGTTTGGTATGAATTGCTTTCAAAGTTCTTAATATCTCAAAACTTCATCAAAGGTGCAATCGATCTGACATTTTTTACACAAAAGGAAGGAACACATATACTTTTGGTACAAATCTATGTCGATGACATTATATTTGCTTCCACTAATCTAAATTTCTGTGATAAACTCGCTAAAGAAATAAGTACGCGTTTTAAGATGTCGATGATGGGAAAATGTAATTCTTTTTAGGACTGCAAGTTTCTCAAAATCCCAGAGGCATCTTCATAAACCAGTCTAAATATGCTATTAAAATGCTAAAGAAATATGGTTTAGAACAATGTGATACTGTGGAAACTCCCATGGTGGAGCATTCCAAACTTGATGAGGATCTAAAAGGAACTCAAGTTGACCCTACTCGTTATCGAGTATGGTCGGCTTCCTTAGGTACTGTTACACCCCTAAAATCTAATAACAGAGGGAAGGTAACATTAGGGTGCGACGTCATAGCACAATGTACAAGTCATAGAAAACAACCTCAAAAGAGACGTTTTAAAATAAAGTTTTACATTCGATGCCAAAAAATATCAGAGTCTTACAAACATGGTCCCATAAGTTTCAAAATTACATAAGTCTCCAAAGCATGCATAAATTTAACATGACATCACAAGTATTCAAAATACGACATAAGTTTTTTTGACAAGTTTTCATCGAATGTAAGTTGACAACAAAATCCATCCATTGATATCCACGTAGCTCCCATCCATACAGCTTATCTTAGAACCTGAGATTAAAACATGCTAAAAAGTCAACAAAATTGTTGAGTGAATCCATAGGTTTTAGTCATAAAGCAGTGATTAAGTAAACCAAGAAATGTTATTGTAGAATACTAGATTATCTAAACTCATAATCAAATGTATAAAGAACTAGAAAGAGAAATGAGGGATGAACACTTCTAGAGAGAGAAAGGAAAAAAAGGAAATATTAGATTAGAAAAATAAGATGTAAACAACCAACCCTCTCTAAGGTGTGGAGAGGGGTATAAATACTTCCTAGTAGCCGGCCATAGACCCTTGATGGGCTTTCCATAGGACTTAGGCTTTACTAGCCTATTTAGTTTCCAAATATTACTTTACGAGCTATCAAACGATATAATGGAAGTGATCGACACTTTTTGTGATCCTAACAATCTCCCCCTAAGGGAGGTCGCTCCATTTTACAAAAACTTAAACCTAGCATACTATGCTTTGTCTTCAGTCTTGTGCTCGCAGACTTGTTTTCTTTACTTCATCTTGTGAACATGATGTAGTGATCTTTGACTTTAGGCTTGAGTTTGTTTCATATAGCTTGACTTGTATGTAAACTTGAGCTTCTTTGAGATCATCAACCAAGCATAATCTCTTATCATCATCTTGAGATATTATTGCCGTCTTGTGTACTTGTGACTTTTGGACCAACATGCTCATACTTTTCTTGAGATTGAAAGCTTGAATAAGACAACTTTCTTGAATTTCTTTAACTTTAACACATCGTCGCTTCAAGAAGGGCGTGCGGTATCAGAGTAGTGAAAGTCTTGAAACATGTACTTGAGCTTTCATGATGTCGTCAATTCGTGTTCAACTTTCTTATGCCTAGATACCCTTGTGAGGCTTCCCATGGACATAAGATTGAAAATTGATTTAGAAAATCAGTCGGTGTGTCAAGATGCAAACGGTTTTTATGACACACCAATAGTTTTATCTTTTTCAAAATTAATTCGTCAATATATAAGCCGGACCGAATCGATATTCAGTATCATAAGTTCGATCCATGTAGGATCTCACAAGTCACCTACCAAGAGCTTGTTTGATGTAGGCTTAATCAGGATTTCCATCTTCACTGTGACAACTTTAGTGTTACTAAGATGTTCTGGCAAAATCTCAAGGATGATGCGTAGGACTCTTAACATATAGTTCTTGTTTTTCACATTGTGTGAATTAGCAAGCATATTTTGGATAAGTGTCCTAATGAGATTTATGAATGATCTCTTTTGGCTCTAGACTCAATAGTGCACTTTGGTTTTAGTAATCAGAGGCTGGAGCAAACTGCCACCTTTTCAATACCAACTAACTCGGAGTGAGAAAGGTGATAGAAATGCGTGTAATCTCCATAAGAAATGAAACAAAAATCTTTTGAGGGATTCTGAGTGGCTAGGAAGGGTTGTCCATTACATCACTGGGTCCATGATGTTAGTCTTTAATGTTAGCAATCATCTTTGTGATTCTTGACAACAGATGCATTGACCTGGTTTCTGCCTTTGTGTAAGGAGGGCTTCTTTCTTTTCACCCTTTATCTTAATGTTTTTTTAATTCTTCAACCCATTCGGTGCTTACCGAGACTTTATAACTAGTACCTTGTTGGGTTTATTCCAGTACTAGCTCCATCTCAGTCTGCACTATTCCCTTAATCTCACTTTTACTCCTTTTTTGTATCATACCTAAGGACTTCTACACTAACTAGTGGAATATCCCTGGGTAGATCCCTCCGGTTCTGGATGGATCATGGGAATGAATACCTAAACTTAACCACCTTATAACTCCAATACAGTAATTTAAATGGTCGATCTTTGGTACTTCCACATTTCAGCCAATCACGTAACCATTTGCTCCCCCTTCATATGCGCATCGATTAGTCAAAAGAGTTTAGCACATATATGGGTTAGCATACACTGGAGATCTTAAAATCACATTATTAGCCGTATATTTTAATCACTTTTCTCCCCTTATCAAAAATGTTAAATCTTTTAATATTTTGGATATATTAATTGATTTAAAATATATATGCATTCGGGGAGAAAAATGTTCCGATTATTAACAAGCTGTATTAGGAATATTTTAATGCTCCCCCTAAATTTTTGAGGGTATTATATGGTGTTTGAGTACGTAAATTTGAAATTTTTTAAATTTACTAGGAAATTCTTGAAAATTTGACTCAAACATTATATAAGCCTAATTATAGTCTACACTACATATTTACATATTCACAGGAATTATTAATATACGAGAAATTGACCTGAATTATAGTAGGACACAATATGACAAAGTCATATTGTCTGTTCAATGAGCCTGAAGTGATTTCCGTATTCTCTCCCTCCAACGAACTTCTCTAAATTCCTCATCAATCTCCTATCAAACAGCTGCTGATCGATCGCCTTGATCATGATGTGGGAAATTTTTCTATCCAAGTTACTCCATATTCTCTTTGGCAAGTAATTCATACTTAGGCTAGAAGCAATATCATGAAGAACTGGTCGAACAGATTTGAGTGTGCCGTCACAGAACTTGTAGAGTTCATCCGAGCGCATCAACCTATTTCTCTTAAGCTTATCTTGATAGATGATACCTTGAGGGTTTTTGTATGCAGTGTATGGTGTCAGTTTAAAGATGCCAGTTCTGAAAGTCTCAGGCTTGGTGATATTAAGTTTCTTCTGGTAGCTTTCGACTCCTAGTTGAAGATCTTCCACCTGCTTCTGAATGACAACACTTCTGGTGAACATCCTTAATGCTACATTCAAGTCAAAGAGGTCATCTCTTTAAAGATTTGAGATTTTCTTCTAGACTAAGAGAAGTAGCATATCTTCAATATCACGCAGATTAATATTTGGGAAGTCACCTTCCTTGAACTTGTGGAGTGAGTTATCTTCTCTTCGAACTACAATCTCTTCCAAATACCCGTAATCATACTACTTCATAACTTTGACATGGGTTACTAAAATGATTCTTCTTCTGGAGTATACATCATGTCTAGACTTCATGTGTCTTGCGAATCCATAGAACCTTTGTCGTTTCGAACCCTAGTGCAAAATACCCAAAGTGCATATTTGTTGTATGCAACCTTCACCGGACTCCATAACGCTGGAACCATGTCTTCGATCCCTTCAATATTGTTGTACTTAGCAGCCTTGGTTTTTGTAGTAGAAGTTGTGTATTTCCTGCTTAGGCTTCCACCTTTCAGATACTTGAGGTCGTTGTTGATAAAGTAGTCAGCAGGAACTACTTGACGACCTTGAACTTTAATCAATGGTAATGGCTTGCTAAGATAGAATGGATATTGATGACCTTTAGGATTAGTCCAGTCAAGACGATCAGTGACAGCTTTGTTGCATTCTTTGAAATGATATTCAAGTTCCACTCGACTCTTGCATGTTCCTTTGAGCAAATTGAAAGTTGGTCCAACGAGATGCTATTGAGTCAGATTATCAATCTTCAGATGAGTCATGACATATGCTGAGAAGTCGATCAGAGTGCTCATCAGTTCGTTAAAAGTGAGAGGAGGCTTTTCTGCTTTAGCAATTTGGCTGATCCAAGTTTGAGGAGGTCTAAAATCAATTTGTTTTCCAGCATTCCAATTAGGATCAGGAGTCGGAGGCCTTTCTGGTTTCTTAAACCAATCATGCTTAGCAGCTTCCTTAACATTGGGTTGATCCTTAGTGTCACCTCCTTGATCTTGTGGCACTTTGGTGTCTGGAGTCTCAAACACTGGTTCCTCTACTTGCACAGACTTGCCAAATGATTTCGGCTGAGACTTGGTACCTTTGGATGAGCTTGTCTTAGATTCTTTTAATTTAGAGCCTTTTGGTAGTTCAGCATCCTTGATCGTCTTCCGTTTCTTCAACCCTTGGTTTGATCTAGCTGGAGGGTCTTCGTCTTTGTCTTCATCCTCACGGTCTCTCTTTAAGGAATATACATTTCCATATGACGAGAAGAGATCTTTGTCAAGATTTGACCAGTCCATCATAGAGTTCTCTGTGTTTTGGAGCAGCTTGATACGATTTACTTTTCTCTATCTTATCAAGAAAAATATTCTCCAATTCAAACTCTATAAGTGATGCTGCTGCCTCATATGTAGACTTAGGTTGAGAAGAAGATTTAGCCAAGACAACATTATCAAGTGATTCATTGATAGTACTCTAGATCACTGGAGTGGCAAAGTATGATACTTCCTTAGGTAGAATCTAAAGCAGTATACTTTTGACTTCATCCTTTATAATGTCTTTTACTGATTTCTCAACAACATCTATGTATAACTTCCTCTCTTTTTGAGCTTTCTTTTCAAATTCCTTAGTGTATGATTGGAGAGCTGTTCTAGTAGCATATCCAATTCTTGTACTCAGAAGGTCATCCACCATTGTTGGAAGTTGAGATTTGACAGATTCGAGGAGTTGTGCAAAATGGTCAGCTTTGAGTTGAGACAGCTCCGTTTCCAAGGTAGAAACTCTTTGATCGAATCCAATCAGGGAAGAAAAATTAGGAAGTGCAGGAATTGAGGTTGTAGTTGGAATGGTTGTTGGTGCAGGAGATGGTGTCATCAGTTGTGGAAGAGGAGTGATCATTGATATAGGTCTATAGGAGTATGAGTGTTTGATGCTTGGTACTTCATGATGGAATGACATCACGATGGAGAACACGATTTCTGCAATCTGTAAGGGGAATATCTACAAAATTTAAGAATTTAGATGCCAAGTCAGATGAATGGGAAGAGCTAGTAACTGGAACTTCTGTCTTCTTTGCAACAGTAGAAATTGTCACATGAACATCTTCTATGCGTGCTGAACTTATTTCTATGTTGTCAGCTTGATACATAAAGTCTTCACAGAGCAAAGCAACATAGTTAACATTCTTCTTATTGTACATACCCCACAAGATTTGAGCTCATAATTCCTTGAGTCTATCAAGTCCTATTGTTTTCCCAGAGATGCACCTATTGATGATTGCAGCAAATGTTCTCTAAGGCTGGTGCATTTGATCAGTATAAATTGCAGATAACATATTACACTTGCCAGAATATCCAAGTTCCTGAATAAATGTAACCAATTCTTCTTCTGAAGGTGGTGCAATAAAGTCTTGGTTGAGAATTTTGGGACATATCTAAAGAATTTCACAAAAGACTACCATAACTCGAAACTTCTTCTTTTCCAGCTTGAAGTTGTATGCATTTGAATTTCTGATCTTCTTGATGGTTGTCCAAAATTAATGCATGTAGATTTTAGGTACTTCAGCAGTGATCAGAAATACAGGATAGCAAGGAGATAGCTTGAGAGCATACAAGGTCGCTTGATATGTTTTTTCTCTTTGTGGTTTGCTGAATGCAATTCTTGCATTGCATTTTTCAATCTTTAGTCTCTTCTCAAGAGCAACCAAAGAGTTTTCGAGTGCAACTTGTTGAGTAGCAACTGTATTCATGTCTCTGCTAAGAATAGACTAATGCAGTTCATATACAACCAAATTTATATATTACTTATTGACCTAATCTGACTCATATGGCTCAACTTAGATCGGCCATTAGCACGACAGATTCAACACATTAACAGGCATTCAAATAAAGTGTGGGACGAAAGACATTAATTAGAAAGTTAACTTGATGGTCAACAAACTAACTATAGGTCAAACACAGTTAATTTAGAAATTAACATGAGATACAAGTAAGATTTAACCTAAGATGAGTTATCAAGTTAAAACATTTAAGATTAAAATCAATTTTCATAACCCATGTATAAATCGCCGCCTAAGAGCATGTATAAATCTCCGTCTATACTCTTAAGTATAAAACGCCGTCTATAGGTTTATGTATAAAACGCCGTCTATCCTCTTAAGTATAAATCACCATCTAAGATCTTAGGTATAAATCGCCGTCTAGATCTTATGTATAAATCGCCGTCCAGGTCTTATGTATAAATCAGCATATAGATCTTATGTATAAATCGTCGTCTAAGATTTCATGTATAATACGCCGTCTAGACTCTTAAGTATAAATCACCGTTTAAGATCGTATATAAATCACCGTCTAGACATGAACGTATAAATCGCCGTCTATGATTTCGTGTATAAATTGCCGTCTTTATACATAGACGTATAAAACGCTGTCTAAAAACATTGATTTATACATTCTTTCATTTTTTGGCACTTATACATCATACATATGTTAACCAATCATATGTAAGCATACTCTAGCAGATATAACAAGAATTAGCCACAAATTATCATTTAATGCATATAACGAGTGAATTATCACTCGTTGGAATCAAACACACAAACTTTACATACAAACATTGGATATTCTCATACAAATGCATTCAAGAAAGGTTATTGACACAAAATAAGCACAAACCCATCACATTTATCAAGTCTTTCTTTAAAACCCTCATATTCGCACACAAGAATCATTCAAAACCCCATTGAATGTTCGACCCATGACAAACTGTTATAACCGAGTAAACTACACTCCTTAGGCATCAAAACCCCTCAACTAATTTTGGATTTGGTCAACTTTCAATTTTTGCAAACCCTAAGCCAAATTCTAAGGATTTTGAGCAAACAATCGAGTTACAACCTAATTCTTTTTGTAGATAAGATGTTTAGATGATAAGGAACATGTTTGTAGTTTACCTCTAGTCTTGAAATGGTCTGAATCGCGTAATCTTGAGGGTGATGAATTGATAGGTAAGGAGGGAAAGAAAAATTTAAAGAGTGTGTGTGTTAACAGCGACGAGAGAGAAAGAGAGGGAAAGGGGGTGTTTGTGTTGAAACTTTGTGAGTTTGGCACAAATGCCCCCTAAACTATTAACACCTTTATAATTTTCTTAATAAGATTACTAAGGCATACTATAGTTTAACAATTAGCACAATTAGTCCCTAAAGTTTATACTACAATGCTTAGCAACTTAATTTTGCTATTCACTCCCTAAAGGCATCAACACGTAACATTTAAGGCACAAATAAGCTAAACTTAATTAACTTCCCTTTAATTGTTAACCCGTTATTGTTTAAAAAACTTTTTCCTTTATTACAGACTAATTTTATGAAGAAGATATTTGGCATTTTCTCCCCCTCAAACAATGACCCGTTTTCTATTTAAAGAGCTGTAGTCGTTGTTTGAGTGGTCAAATGCTTTGAAAAATCATTTTTTGATGAATTACTGAGATGATTATATTATTTTTGAAAAATCAACACCATGAAAAATAATATTTCTCTTATTTTGACACATAAGCGCACTGACACGTACACTTATGGATAAGGAAAGCGCGGGTTGTGTTGCAAAGTAAACACAAGCCTTTGCATGGTCATAAAGTAGACCATGCACGAGAATAAATTCCCGTTGAGAGGTCAAGTTTTCTTTTTGAAATACTTGCCTGTAAGATGATGACTGGGTTGCTATCGAAAATAATAGCAAGCCATACATGTTTTCTATTCGAACTTTATTTACAGCTTTGTGCCATTGTTAAATGACATTTCTGAAGCCGTAAATATTATCGATGCTAGAAATCATAACATGAAAATATATTTTTGTCTTTTTCTGATTTTTTAATTTTGTATTTTGTTTTTATAAAATTTTATAAGAAGTGAAAAATCTTTTTGTGTTTTTGTGATTTTATATATACATATTATACAGAGGATATAAGAATAGGTACCACCACTCTTCTTCGGCTTCATCTGCCAGTTCTTTCAGAGTCTCAGGAGTAAAACTTCTCATCCCTAGCTTGTCGATAAGGAATTCAATTCTTTCTTGACATAGAGCCTTGGTGAAGATGTCAGCCAACTGATATTCCGTTCTGACAAAGTAAAGCTCGACGACTCCATTCTCCACTTGCTCTTTTATAAAGTGATATATGATTTTGATATGCTTTGTGATGCGTAAATTGTTTTAAATAATATTTTGCCAAGTTTTAAATTTATAAAACTCGTTTACCGATACATGCACTAACGGGCAGAGAACCCAGTCGTATATAGTGCAGTAGTTTGGTAAATCCGAGGTCGTCCCAAGAGCTAAGATTAAATAGTTCTAATTTGATTATTGTCACGATTGAAAATGGTTTTGAATGATTTATAATAACTACAGAAAAGTAAATGCAATAAAATAAATAGATAGAAGATATCAGGGAGAAAGGCGTGCTAACCTAACCATTTCATTACCAATGCTATGATTACATTTTCCTGTGCAATGTTCAATTATAAGTTCCATTAGTGGTTCTAAAGTCGACAGACCCGAATTTTCATTTAAGGTCTGTCCTATGCTTACTCTGCGATCCCACATTCCCCTACGATCACACGAGCAGGGCATCCAAGCTTGCAGTGGTTAAACCCTAACTACCCTTAAGACCAATCTATAATCTAAACCGATTATTAACCCCCTCTGAAAGAGTTCCCATGCTTTATAAGTATTTAATGTGACAAAGGCGGTAATCTGTTTAATTCCTACACTAGGGATAGATGTCAAGCTACCCTAGTACCCCACTAATCCCAGGTTCAACATGGTAAGTCTAATATCAGGATTAATAAGATCTAAGCCACCCTCTATACTACCAAAACATGGGGATCAATGAAAGGCTATAAGGATATCTAACAGAACCATAATTAAATAGGAAATCATAATCACAACAGGATACTAAAACAATATGCCTAGACCTCCATTAAAAAAAATAAATCATAAGGAGATCAAGGCATTACATGGAACTATTTAAAAAAGATATTAAGAGTTTGACGCAAATCGTTATCTCTTCCCAAGTCTTTATCTCTTCTTGACCAAATCTATATTTCTTTACATCTTGTAAGAATCCCACAATGACTGACTTTGTCCTTTGTTTCCATCTGTTCATTCCGTGTTTTTCTTATCAACTCAAATATAAATCCCAACAATCCTTCCCTTAGTTGATAATGTCAGAACCCAAATAAGCACGAACTTCCCCTGAAGTTAATATACGAATGAAAACTTCCCCTTAAGCTACCAAGGATCTACAAGTTGCAAATCATCAAATCTTCTTCCCTTTTTGTAATCATCAAATCGTGGACTAAGAATGCAACTCGATCCTCACAACCATCGAACCAATATAACACATCCCTATCCAACATTCTATCCTCCTCAAATTACCCACCATTAAGCACAATAAGAAAAATAAACTTGAGTAGTAGACACTCACACTAGCAGTAGTAATAATGACTAGTAGTAGCAAAAACCTTCACCTCGATGTAGCATGTAAATGGTTAAACATTTTAACATTAAGCTTCCCCTGAAACCCATATGTTAACCATTTTTTGAATCTTAAATTCTGTAGGCTCTATGTAATAATTAACTGATGAAGAAAATTAAGTATAACGAACTTGATGAGATAAGTAGAACAACCTAAACTTGTGTCTTATATCTTTTTTCCACGCGACGTCGGAACTCCATACCAAACCAAAATATAAGTATATCGCCATCTCTGACATAAATCTTCAACTATGAGACACATATCAAAAGTGATAGCAAATGTGAGCATTGAGCACCATACGAAAAATCACACACCTTTGCTAATTCGTCAAGTCTTTCGTCACCACGTTAATAAGCACAGAATTAGTTACCTCCGCCTAAAGGTATTATAAAACACAAACCTAATATTTCCACATCAACTTTAAATAGGTCATTATTAAATAGAATCAGTAACATCAACAATTAGAACATCTTCATGATTGGCTTGAAAGAATAGACTGGATCGTGACAAAACCCCAAATACAAATCGAACTTGATAAAGAATAAATCACTGAAAATCAAAAGCATCATACCTTGTTCAATTTGTAAAACCTTGTTGATCCTGGATCGAGAGCCACGAGGCTCTGATACCAATTGAGAAGTTTGTTATGACCCCTTAGATCGTTATTAAGACTCATCTAGGATATAGTAACAATGATTAATAAACTTGCACAGCGGAATAATAACACAGAATCAAAGTTACTTCAAGGTTTTTCTTTTATTCATCACAGCCCCAAATACTATTTGATCAGAATAGATCGGTTACTCTAACTAGTAACAGGGATTTACAATCCTTGAGGCTAAACTATAGACGTATACAACTATCAACTAACTAACTAAACGTGTACACACACACGTTTTCTTTTAGTCGACTCTCATTGAGAACACACACTTTTTCTGGATGCCTAAAACCTATAACCTGTATCTCTTTATATACTAGAGATAATAGGTTTTACAAAGAGATAAACATAAATCTTTTAAACATTTAACTTGATCTTCTGTTATCTTCTTTCTTCATAAGGAGATCTTTTGATATCTTTATAATTTGATATCTTTGACTAAATCTTCAATAATTCTCCACCAGCTTGTAGAATTCTTGAATGACAATTTTAGTCCTTTAGTTTCATTCTTGTTTTGTCTTATCAACTCAAATATAATTCCTAACACTCTTGTTTTTATTTAAGTAATGAAATTATTAAGTTTCTATAGTTATATTTTTTTGTTTATACGGTAATGATCAAATGTATAACAAAAGAACACAACATAAGCTTACATAAGCTGACATAAGATTACATAACTGATATAAGTAGCATCTTGAATTCCAACATAGGAATACAAAAGACAGTGTTTAACAAGTATCATCCAGAATTCCTACATTATATAGTTTTACCACATAAGTGAATTGGCACATGTATAAAATTTCCTAACAGTTGGCATGTCAATCTAAGTCAAACCTAACCATTACTCTAGTGAAATTGCATCATCTGGATCCAATCTAGGTCTAGGTGATTATGGCTTGTTAAACATCATATGTGCAATCCTTTCTGATGTTCTCATTGGTTGTTGTTGCCTTGGTTCTTGTTCTTGGGATTCAACTGGTTGTGATTGGCTTAATGCAATCTCAGACTGAGTAGCAGCATAGATAATGCAATCTTGTGGTGTAATACCTTCAGGCCATGCATGCTAGGAAGACCCATACTATTCTCGTTCATGGATAAATATATACTAAAATCTAACTCACTTTCATAGGAAATGGTTTCATTTAGCATATGCAACAAGCCTTTTAAACCACTTGGTGTCCTAAGTGGCGATGTGATCTCATGGGGTTTACAGGGAACTAACCACAAAGTTCATTTATTTACACGGTTTTTGAAAAGGTTTCAAACTTATTTTTAGTTTTCAGAAAGGTTTGCGGCGTAACCATGGTATTGGTTACGCCGTAAACATGTGGATTTAAAAATTTTTATATTTGAACTAAGAAGGTTACGGCGTAACAAGTACATGATTTTTCGCGTAATAATATTGTTACGGACGTAACTAGGATGGTTACACCAAGACTGAACTTACTACCACAGATTCGAATTTAGGAGACTTTGAATTATCATTTTCTTATTATGAGAACCTGCAGAATAAGTTAAAAACCAACGAAACCATATAATATGCTTAATATAATAACGACGGGTTTGTCTTCGACAAGCACTTTTGTTTTATTCCCGATCTTTTAAGGTAGATCAAGATGCTTTAAGTTAGTTCATGGCACTTGCATGTCCCCGTTTAATCCAGTCAATAATACAAATCTGTTTTAGACTCTTCTCCAGATTCAATTACCTTTATGAATTCTTTTATTTTTAGATAATGGGTGATAATTCCTTTAGCTTTATTCTCGTCACTAATTTTTAGAATGGGGGGCATCATCATGTTCTGCTGTTCGGTAGTCAGTTTACTGAGCCTTTTCTCGGCTCGAGGCATGTTAAAGATGGTTTTATCATCTCCAATCTTAAACCAAATTCTTCCTTTGCTTATATCTTCTTCTAATCCTATTTTTTCTTTAAAAGGTTTACCGAATATTACTTCTGTTAGCCCTTTTTCAACAAATTCGTTCATATTTTCTAGGATAATGAAGTTGGTTAAAAAGGAGTGGCATCCGATGAACACTTGTAGATTTTTTGCCTTCCCGACAATATTATTTCCTGTATAAGTGAGTTCCTGTTTCATAATAGAGTTATAAGCTGCTCTAGACATTACATTAAACGGGGAAATTGGGTCAATGTAAGGGTTGAAGTTAACAAACCCTATTTTGCAAGTAATCTGAAGATTATAAGGGTTGTATCTATTAACTCTATTTCCTATGCTGTGAAATTCTGGTCTTAAAGGTTGCTTACTATTTAAGGCTCCTGAATCTAGGTCTCCCCATAGGTCGTCTATTGCAACGAGTTCGTCTATTCTACTACCAAAGTCATTGTCAGAATCTTGAAATCTTTTAGTTGGGCTCCAAATTTCTCTTAAAGATTTATCTGGGAAAGGAGAGTTAGTTTCATAATTTGGAAATAGGTTATTATCCTGGAGAAAGTTTCCCAAGTCCCCTTTGAGGTTATCATTCATTAGAAATTTTTCTAAATCGTCTGGTCCGTCAATGTCATCAATCACATCGAAATTTTGAATTACACAGATAGTTGAAACAATGATAGGGGTGGCTCCTTCGTTGGCATTAAAGATAACTTGTTCTTTTCCAACTTCTAACGAGATTTTCCTTTAAATACGTCAATTCTAGCGTGTGTAGTGGCCAACATAGGTCTTCTCAGGATAATTGAAACCTTGTTATCTTCGACGATGTCGAGAATAATGAAGTCTACCAGAAAGATGAACTTGTAAATTTTTACTAGAACATTTTCAAGTATTCCTTTTGGGGATTGCATTGATCTATCTGCCATTTCTATAACCATGTTAACCGGTCTTGGGTTCCTAAGACCTAAGCGCTTAATCATAGAAAACGGCATTACGCTAATACTGGCTCCTAAATTAGCAAGAGCATTGCTAACCGTAGTATTGCCAATGACGCATGGTAAAACAAAACTTCCTGGATCTTTTTCTTTTAGAGGAAGTTCATTTTGAAGCACAACGGAACATCGGGCGTTTAATTTCATGGATAATTTTTCAATTTGAATTTTATTTGAAACCAACTCTTGCAAATGCCGGGTGTATTCTGGTGTTTTCCGAATATCATTTACTAAGGTAGTGTTGACCGGCTCGCATTCTAGTTTCTTAAGAAGTTTCTATTCATTAGCTTGGGTTTCCATATTGCGCTTTTTCACATTTTTATAGAAAGTTTCTAATTTGGGTGTGTCTTGAGGAGGTTCCAATTTCATTGTGCATTCCTGTTGTACAGAAGTACTATTCATGACTGGTGCGTTGTCCTTTTGATTGGCTAGAATACGAGCAAGGTGAACACCTTTCTTTTTGAGTTTTTTAATGGTTAATTCTTGTTTTTGGAGGTTTTTATTAGTGTTGTCTATGAAGTTTTGCATCCATTCGTCCAATATATTTTGTTTCTTACGAGATTCCTTTAGAAATTGTTTGAGTGTTTCTTTGAGGTTATCTAAGGGGTAGGTGAATCTTTGGTGGTTTTTCATACTTTTTACTTCTTCGTGATGGAACATCATATTGGGTTTTCGGTTGATTTTATGGATGCCTTCCCTAAGATTATTCATATCATGATTTAGAATCTTAAGTTTTTCAGTGATAGTACTAAAAGAGTTATTTGAAGTTTTCTTATCACTTTCCTCCTTGTGCCATCTATGCGAGTGGTCTACTTTCTCCTGAATTGACTCCAAAGCTTCAATAGCAGTTAACCCTGTAATTAAGCCACGAGAATCCAACATCTGATGTGTGTGAGTGCTAAGGCCTTTATAAAAACTATTTACTTTTTGATAGACATTTAGATCATGAAATGGGCACTTAAAGAGGATTTCATTAAATCTTTCCCATGTCTGGTACAAGGTTTCGCCTTCTTCTTTCTAAAAATTATAAATTTCTCCTATTTGTTTGGAGTTTAATGAAGGTGGACAGAATCTTTGGATGAAGACTTGTTTTAACTCATCCCAGGTTTTCAGTAAATCAGATGGAGTTCTGCCCAACCACCTCTTGGCAGCTCCTGTAAGAGTAAGGGGGAAAATTCGCAGCATTATGTCATTTCTCGAAATCCCGAATGTGACGAATAAACTGGCAATCTCTAAGATTTTTCGTAAGTGTTCCATAACATCTTTAGTCTTTCCTCCAAAGAAGGCGTTCTCACGCAATTCCCTTAACAATTTACTTTTAATTTAAAAAACAATGCTTTTTTCAATCTCAGGTCTTTTTACTCCTACTTGTGAGTTATTACGATTTAGAGCCAGATACTGTTCCAACGTAAGTGTTTCGATGTCGATATCACTTAAATCTTCTGACTCTGATTCTGACGATTCAGATTCATAGAAGGAATAAATATTATGGACCGCAATGGGCGTGATATCTTTTCTGCTCCAAAATTGCCTTTCAGGGTTAGCGAAAGGAGTGAACACCTTTGTGTTGCTACTCCTAGTCATGTTCGAGAAAGAGGGTCAAATTAAAACTATCTTTTAGCTCCCCGACAGCGACGCCAAAAACTTGATGCGTAAATTGTTTTAAATAATATTTTGCCAAGTTTTAAATTTATAAAACTCGTTTACCGATACACGCACTAACGGGCAGAGAACCCGGTCGTATATAGTGTAGTAGTTTGGTAAATCCGAGGTCGTTCCAAGAGCTAAGATTAAATAGTTCTAATTTGATTATTGTCAAGATTGAAAATGGGCTTGAGATTGATTTTAAGAATTACAGAAAAGTAAATGCAATAAAATAAATAGATAGAAGATATCAGGGAGAAAGGCGTGCTAACCTAACCATTTCATTACCAATGCTATGATTACATTTTCCTGTGCAATGTTCAATTATAAGTTCCATTAGTGGTTCTAAAGTCGACAGACCCGAATTTTCATTTAAGGTCTGTCCTATGCTTACTCTACGATCTCACATTCCCCTACGATCACACAAGCAGGGCATCCAAGCTTGCAGTGGTTAAACCCCAACTACCCTTAAGACCAATCTAAAATATAAACTGATTAGTAACCCCCTCTGAAAGAGTTCCCATGCTTTATAAGTACCTAATGTGACAAAGGCGGTAATCTGTTTAATTTCTAATCCCAGGTTCAACATGGTAAGTCTAATATCAGGATTAATAAGATCTAAGCCACCCTCTATACTACCAAAACATGGGGATCAATGAAAGGCTATAAGGATATCTAACAAAACCTTAATTAAACAGGAAATCATAATCACAACAATAGTAACTACATGGCTAGGCCAGCACTAGAAATGCTTAGCCGCTCATAGTAACAACAATGCAAGAATTAATGAATAAAGACATGGATTGAATCATCATAATTCTTACAGAGAATGAAAAGAACGATTAAATACAATAAGTATGCTAGTGGTTTCTCCCTTAGACCTTCAGATGAAATGCTTCGAAGCTTAGGGGTTTGGTTCACCCCTTAGAACTGTGTGTGAAGTGGTGGTGGTGAGTGATGCTGAATGAGCTAGAGGAGGGCTTTATTTACAGGCTTCAAAAGGCTTACGGCGTAATCCTTATGGGATGTTACGCCGTAACCTTGCTACATAAGCATCCAATCTTCTAGGCATAAAAGAAGGTTACGACGTAACCTCTTCGCCTATGTTACGCCATAACGTTGAGTTAGATACATCATCTCTTGTAATTTTTGAATGTTGCGGCGTAATCTTGGAGACACTTTACTCCGTAATGGGTGTGATGACTCATTTATTCGTTATAAGATGTTACGGCGTAATCCCTCGGGGGTGTTACGCCATAAAGTGCCTTGGACTCTTCACTTTAGTGCATTTCTTGTCCAAATCCCTTGTCTTTTGCTAAAATGCTCACTTGGTCCCTGAAAACTAATAATAAACAATTAAGTAATGTTTTCATACATTAATAACATATTTGTAAGCATTTTTATAGTGAATTTGATATTAAAATATATTAACTATTTAATGTTATCACTTTGATCGAGAATGCTGAACATTGTTGCAGCATAAGGCAATAGCGCTTTTGTTATCATAGTACATTGGAATTTTATTGAATCTAAGGCCATAGTCGGTAAGTTGTGATCTCATCCAAAGGACTTGAGCAAAACAGCCGGATAAGGCTATTTATTCAGCTTCTGTACTGGATATTGCAGCGCTTTTCTACCTTTTTGATGACCAGCTAACAAGTCTGTCTCCCAACAATTGCATACTTCCAGATGTACTACATCTTGTATCTTGATAACCCGCATGATCAGCACCTGCAAAAGCCGTTAGAGTAATAGCAGAATCATTCGAGTACCATAGTCCCCGATTGACGGTTCCTCTTAGATATCAAAAGAATCTTTTTACAGCATGTAGGTGCTTTTCGGTAGGAAGATCCTGATACCGAGCACACATACAAACATCATATACTAGGTCTGGTCTACTGGATGTTAGATACATAACGGTGCCTACCATGCCACAACAATGTGTAGGATCAACGGCTTTCTCTTGTGTATCCTCATCCAGTTTGGATTTCTCCACCATTGGAGTATCCATTGGGTCACAAGATTCCATTCCATATTTCTTAACTGATTCTAAAGCATATTTTGATTGGTTTAAAAAGATGCCTCTGGAACTCTATGAAATCTGTAGTCTTAGAAAAAATGATATTTTGCCCATCATTGACATCTTGAATTTGGAACACATTATCTCAGAAAACTTATCACATAGTTTAATAGTAGTAGAAGCAAAAATTATATCGTCAACATAGATTTGTACCAGGAGGATATCTTTGCCTTTTCTGCTGATGAACAATGTGGGATCAATGGTGCCTTTGGAAAATCCTTGGGATAGCAGAAACGATGAAAATAGATCATACCACGCGCGTGGAGCTTGTTTAAACCCATATAGAGCTTTCTTCAGTCTGTACAAGTGATTAGGATTTTCTGGATCCACAAATCCGTCCGGTTGGCTAACGTAGACTTCTTAACGCAAAAATGCCATTCAAAAATGCCGTTTTTACATCCATCTGGTATATGATCATATTCATATAAGCAGCAAACGCGAGAAATATCCAAACAGCTTCTAGTCTAGCCACGAGAGCGAAGGATTCTTTGAAATTAATTCCCTCTTCCTGACGGTATCCACGAGCTACCAATTTTGCCTTGTTTTTCAAGATTCCCCCAATTCATCCAATTTAACCTTATATATCCATTTTAAGGTGATAACCATCACTTTATCTGGACGAGGAACGAGTTCCCAAACTTCAAGACATTCGAATTCATTTAGCTCTTCTTGCATTGCCTCAATCCAACATGACTGAGTTAGTGCATCTTTGTACGTCTTAGGTTCAACTAAAGTTAGGAAGGCGACATAGTAGCAGAACATGGCTTGTTCGTGTAGTTGGAGTCTTGTGGAAACGGGTCTGGAAGGCTCACCAATTATATTTTGTAACGGATGATCTTTTATCCATTTACTGAGGTATTATGAGATTGGAGCGTTTGAGTGCACAGTAGTAGGAATAACATTCGAGGATGAGGATTCTTCAGAAACAGTTTCTAGAATTGGAATGCCAAAATAAGGATCGTTACTCATATGTGCAACCTCAAGGTCACGTGACTCTTCTTCAGCACATAGAGGAATTGTTTGGGAAAGTGATTGTAGAGTGGTTTGTGAGGAACTTGGTGAGGGTGCATCTTGATCAACATTTGTTAAGGAAGGTGAACCGGTTGACTCAACAGGAGCTGGAGCTTCTTCTACAAGAGCTGGAGAGGCAACGCTAGCTGGAGGAGAGAAGAACTCATCAAACACTAGTTGAAACACAAGATCCCATTCATGCCTCTATGGTGGTAAAAATGGTGCTAAAGGAGGAGGGTTTGGAACGAGTCCTGAACTGGGTGTTGCAGGAGTCATTTCATGAAGCGCAGGCTCTAAACTGCTTTGTTCAGAAGCCATGGCCGTCAGCTCATCAAAATCGACATGGATGGTTTCAATGATTTTTCGGGTACGTTAGTTGTAAATATGATAAGCTTTCTTTTTGGGTGCATATCCAATGAAAATACCTATATCAGCTTTAGCTTAAAGTTTGCCCAAATTCTCACTATCATTGTTTAGGTAGCAAAGTGCACCAAAAACTTAAAGGTAGGATAAATCAATGATTGTGTCGTTGTGTGGTGTTAATTTATGATTCAACTTTTAAATTTATATTTTGCCGACTTAACCAAAAACAACACTTTAACAGGCAGTGTACCTGGTCGGTGGGAGTTTCGTGGTAAGTAGGGTGTCGATCACTAAGAGCGAGGAACACTTTCAATTTATTAATACTTTGGTTTTTCTAATCTAAGTTAGTCTAATCTATGTTAAACCTATGCTAATCCTAAATCTAATAGATAAGGGGGGTTTTCAGTCTGAGAGACTGGCACGGGTTTGGTGGTGATTAAAACTAATTCAAGACACTAAAACACACGCAAGAAAATTAACAGAAGATAAAAGAGCGAGCTAGCCAAATATAAGAAAACCATATTAACCATTATTAATCCAATCAGAACGTTGGTTTGTTTATTAGTGCAATGATTAGTTATCTCAAAGCGGCATATCATTCTTAGGACTTAGGCATTACTTCTTCCTAAGACCAAGACACATAGAATTCTGTCATAATTAAATGCATCCGCATAAAGCATCCTTATTTCCTGTTTATAATCTATCTTAGGGATTAAGGCAATGGTGATCTTGTTAAACCCTAGCTCATAGAGACTTTACCTACTTATTGCTTAATGTCTCTTTATATACTAGAAATCCACTGTCTGAGTCCTTACCAATGGGATAAGAATGTACTCATTGATACCAAGGTCACCTTATGGCTCAACTAAGCTCACTAAACTAAAGGCAATGGTAGGTCAATATTTGTGATCCTATGATTCTAGATATATAAATTGCAATATGAAGAGCTATCCCAGACTCTTAGCCTACACCCAAACAACACCGAAGTTGCAACGCATTAAATATATAGGACTAGACTTAGTTGAATGATAGGTCGCATACTTAAGCACGTAAACAAGTATAAATTAATTAACATAAACAAGCAATCACCGATAAATTAAGAAATCGAGATAAACAATCCAAACATTAAGATCTTCATAACAATGGCTAATACCCAAAGGTATTAGCCTTTAAACGTTATAATTAATACAAAAGTAATGATTTAGCCAAGGTAAACTAACCGAGTTAACGAATGATACCAAAAACCGAACGATTACAAGAGTATAAGAAATTACACACTGTCTCCTATGCAATTAATCGCGTTGCTCGACCTCTTCTGCTCTTTTTCTACTCTAAAAATTGACTTTTGTGGTTTAGGTATCGAGAATATGATTTAGCACACCTAAAACTCGTTTTTGAGTTTTCTATTTATAGCGTCTAAAGTCGATTCGATATGGCGTATCCAATGTCTTAGATACGACGTATTGGGGGTTTCACGGAGTAGGGACCACGTTTGATATCTTCCAGAATATTTTATTCCCATATAGCTTGAATACGGCGTATTTCCTTTCTTGGATACGGCGTATTGGATCTTGTTTCCTTCGTGACTTTGGTAAGTGCAGGCACAAATACGATGTATCTTCCTTGATAGATACAGCGTATTGGTTGTCAGAACAGTAATATTCAAAATATCTACGTTTAAGCTCCATAATGCATGCCTTTTAGTTAATCTTCACCAAGTGCTCCATAATTACTGCAATTCTCAAATATAAACGATTAAGTAACAATTCTTTGCAATAATTATACAAAAATGGGTTAATTACATGGGATAAATGATGCTATAAAATAGACGTTATTTGATGTCATTAAATATCCCCCCACTTGAATCCTACTTGTCCTCAAGTAGCCTTTAGAAGTTTATGAAAATGTATCCCTAAGGATTTTTCTGTTTAAGCATTTATTTGATCTATTACAAGTACACAATCAAACACCTCACGAAATAGGAAGACGAAAACACTCAAATCACTCAACTAATCTATATGGTAACATGTAACTAATTCGCTCAATTGCTCAGTCATGACTAGTATTCTATCATAGGCTTGGAAAGGATACACATCTCCACTACTAGAGCTAAGGAGTAACAAGTTTATAAAGGTAAAATGGGTTTTTGTTATAAGGCTTAGGGTTGATTACTCTAACTAATCTTTATCGATACCAATATTCCAGGAGGGCGACAAAGACCACACATACACACCCGTAACGACGGGATAGACATATGTGACTGCTCATTCCCACCTCGAATAAGCTAAAGAGTAGGACTAGTAGAGTAATATAGGGTATGGATCTTCTAACTTTCACCAAAAGTAATAAACCAACAAGGCAGCTGAGACATGCATACATGGCCGTAACGACGGAATAGACATGCATGCTCGATCACATCCTCATTCCCGTAAAACCCATGGTTAATGATTAGGAAAGGGAATTCAATTGTTGTTAAATAAAAATTAGGAAACTAATAGATTGGGTCTAAGATATAAGTTGCTAGACACTTTTTCCTGACCGTTACCATGATAAAGACACAACTATTTACAAATGTCTTGATCATTGATCAATAACAACAACCAAAGTTGGCATTCCCGTAACGGTCAACTTCCCAATCATCCCATACTTTACAAACTTTTACAAGTGTCGATATCTACCACTTTATGCAATACTTTACATCGTTGACTTTTAGATGTATCAACGAATAATCGATCCTTCATTTAATTCCTTCGGTCTAAGCTCTTGCGATTATCTCCAAACTTTCCTTCTCTTTTTTGTTGCGATTTTTCTTTTTTTTTGATTTTTTTTGCTATACTATACTACGAAACTCGGTGTAATTTCACCATCTTCATGATCATAATAACTCCGGATAATTCCTTCGGTAATTCTTTATTCTTCGGACGTACCAATAATTGCGTTGGTAGTAAAAATACATGAGTTTTGACTACTTTATACATTCCCATTTGCAATGTGCAAATTTCTTCCCAACCGTACCAAAGATAGAAAATTGACACAAGACTCAGGAAATACATATTTTACACTTTAAGCAACTAGCAACTGAAAAATGGACATAATCTAATAGGGTAGGCTAAGGTGTAAAGGTGTAACGAAATAGATAGTTGGTGTAATTCCTAAAGGATTGGCTTTACAAGTTGTTCTAGTGGTATCTTACTCTTAAGATGAGAGTAAACAAATGGTTTATATGAGGGTTTAACTAACCAGTGTTGTTAGTTAATAAAACAACATGTATAGCCTTTTTGGGTGTAATCCTAAAAATTTACCAATTTAAACCAGTTACTTCATCTAAATCCATAGTACTCATTATTGTGGTCTCAAATAGATATATCAAGCTAAGTTCTAAATTCTACAACATCACCGACACACTCATATTTTGTGGAATTTGGGTAAACATTTAGAAATGGATAAGGTTAAATCCTCACAATATCTAACAAGGGTTATTGTGTGCAGGTTATGTATCAAGTAATTTCACAAAAGTATGCTTGAAAAAAAATTAAATTTGAGCATAATTTAATCATTTTAGTGTGAAAAATAGGACAAGTATCATTCTAATTCCCATCCCAGCACTTGAATTATACAACGTCCTCATTGTATAGATAAAACATTAAAAACGGGAATTAAAAAGATTTAGAATGAGAAACTCCCTTGATATTTTGCTCGGTAGATTCTCCATGTAGATTTATTGGGCAAGATTTTGTGTTGAACAACCGTCTTGAGGTTTCAAGACTCCAACACTTCCAGATTTCCAGATCGTAGATTCTCCACCAACATTGTCAATTTCTTATCTTTCAGCGAGGTCCTGTGCAAATTATTGGAAAAACATGCATAATCCTATCTTGGTACCAACGGTTAATTTAAACTAAACTAAATACTAATTACGGGTCAGTCTCTCGAATACATCGTATCATGTGAATGAATACACGTATTGACAGAACTGAAAATAATGATTTAAAAGTGCATAAAAACAAAGGACTGATAACGTCCAGACAATCAATACGCCGTATGGTATGGAGTGGATATGCCGTATTGATGTATGGGAAGACATAATTGATAAAAATAAATAACAATCCAGGTTGTATCCCGAGAAGCACTTTTGTTTATAGCGAAGTCTTTAAGTTAGACTTTTCTTCAGCTTTCATTCGGCTCTTGTTACCATCCATCCTTCGTCTATCATGCAAAAGATTTCTTAATATGCGTGGATTGCTTCCTTGCTTGTATTCGTTAAATCTTTGTATTCATCTTCTTTAATAGCCACATACTCTTTGTCTTGTCCGAATGAATATTTGATCATCTCTAATCTTCTAATAGTGCACACCGGCAACTCATGATCATCAAACACTTCACAACTTTCTTCGTCTTCATGTTCATACTCATATTCTCTTTCTTCATGATCATGGTTGGCAATCTCATAGCCGTCCCATCTTCTCCAACCATTATTACTTGATTCATCACCTTCATTGATAAATCCTTCCAAGATAGCCTTATTTCTTAAAGCTTATTCTTTTAGCTCACTATCCTTCAAAGCCTCATATCATTTTAAATCTTGGTAATAGAGCGAGTTTCCTACTATGTAAGATCCTGGAAAGTTTCCTCCATTACAATATCCATCGTTTCTCCAGCTACAGGTAGGCCACTCCGAATACCCACTTTTGTAATTAAATGGCTTACAACAATGTACAACTGGAGCTGGTTCAGTCTATACTCTAGTGTTAGTCTATGGTTTTTGGTGTACCCATGGCACTTTTTCGTTTCATTCATAAATCCAATCATCCTTGTATTCGTCATAAGTCTTGAATCCCTTAATATCATTAGTAAGGACATCCGGGTCTATCTTGAGTAGGTAATTGAACTCTTTGAATTTTTCGCACAGCGGTATTTCATAATCGAACAAGTTTGTTTCAATCCTAAAAATTTCACCGATGTCTTGTTCATCATCGAGATTAGTTTCCGCAAGATTGGAAGTTTCATCATTTGTTGGTTTAATTTTGTCGCTTCCCAATTTCCAGTAGTCCCACAACGCTCCTTTAGTAAATATATCCATCGTCTTGTAGTTCACAAAATTTGAGGCCAACATGTTTTCTAACTTGGGATTAGTAGGGTCCCACTTAATTATCGGGGTGTTAACTTTGTCAGTGCGGGAAGCCAGGTAGTATTTTTCAAAAAATTTGGCAATTAAATCGACCCAACTAGTAATCGATCCTTTAATTCTATCAAACCAACTCCGTGAATCTCCAACCAATGAGATTGGGAAAACAATAATTCTAAGTTTATCCCGATTTACATTTGGTAAATCAATTGGGTCAACAATTTTTAGAAAGTATTCGATATGCTCGACCGTATATTCCCTATTAGTGCAACTAAAGGCATTTTTGTGCAAATCATTAAGGAATTTTCCTTTCAGCTCATAAGTGTTCTTTCCATTAACCGTAATGCTTGTAATCCCTGAATAGTAATCTGCTTGGTCATTAGCTATGATTTTTCTCGTTGTTGATTTTGCTTCTTTGTCTGCCATCTCTTCTTCAATCAACTAGCTCTGATATGTATGACTTGTCACCAAGGTAAAAATATCAGCAGGATTTGTTCTGAAGAAAGAATAAAAGAAATTAAGCACGAAATCAAACACAAAAATTAAGCTTCTGTTTTAGATGTTCGATACGCCGTATTCAATAGAAGTGAATACGCCGTATTAATCTGTTGAGAGAATACGTTGTATTGGATAGAAAGTTAGATACGCCGTATCCAATGGAAGTGGATACGCCGTATCGAGTTATCGACCAGAATAGTGTACTGTAAAAAACAATTAAATACGCAAACAATTAAAACACATAAATATACAAGCAAATATACAGAATGTACAGAATTATACACTAATCTAAATTACACTAATCCTAAGGGTTAAATCTAATCTAATCTAAAAACCAAAATATTAAATAAAAATCATGATTAATTATCACTCCCCGGCAGCGGCGCCAAAAACTTGATTGTGTCGTTGTGTGGTGTTAAATTATGATTCAAGTTTTAAATTTATTTTTTGCAGACTTAACAAAAAACAACACTTTAACGGGCAGTGTACCCGGTCTGTGGGAGTTTCATGGTAAGTAGGGTGTCGATCACTAAGAGCGAGGAACACTTTTAATTTATTAATACTTTAGTTTTTCTAATCTAAGTTAGTCTAATCTATGTTAAACCTATACTAAACCTATGTTAATCCTAAATCTAATGGATAGGGGGGTTTTTAGTCTGAGAGACTGGCACGGGTTTGGTGGTGACTAAAACCAATTCAAGACACTAAAAGAGCGGTCTAGCCAAATATAAGAAAATTGTATTAACCATTATTAATCCAATCAAAACGCTGGTTTGTTTATTAGTGCAATGATTACTTATCTCGAAGCGGCATATCATTCTTAAAACTTAGACGTTACTTCTTCCTAAGACCTAGACACGTAGAGTTCTGTCACAATTAAACACATCCGCATAAAGCATCCTTATTTGCTGATTATAATCTATCTTAAGGATTAAGGCAATGGTGATCTTGTTAAACCCTAGCTCATAAAGACTTTACCCACTTACTGCTTAATGGCTCTTTATATACTAGTCGTCCACTGTTCGAGTCCTTACCAATGGGATAAGAACGTACTCGTTGATAACAAGGTCACCTTATGGATCAACTAAGCTCATTAAACTAAATGCAAGGATAGGTCAATATTTGTGATCCTATGATTCTAGATATATAAATTGCAATATGGAGAGCTATCCCGGACTCTTAGCCTACGCCCAAATAATACCGAAGTTGCAACACATTAAATATGTACGACTAGACCCAGTTGAATGATAGGTCGCATACTTAAGCACGTAGACAAGTACAACTTGATAAACATAAACAAGCAATCAATGATAAATTAAGAAATCAAGATAAATAAACCAAACGTTAAGATCTTCATAACAATGGCTAATACCCGAAGTATTAGCCCTCAAACGTCATAATTAATACAAAAGTAATGATTTAGCCAATGTAAACTAACCGAGTTAACGAATGATACCAAAAACTAAACGATTACTAGAGTATACAAAATTACACATTGTCTCCTATGGAATTAATCACGTTGCTCGACCTCTTATGCTCTTTTTCTCCTTTGAAAATCGAATTTTATGGTTTAGGTATCGAGAATATGATTTAGCACACCTAAAACTCGTTTTTGAGTTTCCTATTTATAGTGACTGAAGTCGGTTCGATACGGCGTATCCAATGTCTTGGATACAGCGTATTAGGGATTTCTTAGAGTAGGGACCACGTTTGATATAGTTTCCAGAATATTTAATTCCCACATAGCATGAATACGACGTATTGCCTTTCCTGGATATGGCGTATTGGATCTTATTTTCTTCGTGGTCTTTGGTGAGTGTAAGCACAGATACGCCGTATCTTCCTTAATGGATACGGCGTATTGGTTGTCAGAACAATAATCTTCAAAATATCTACGTTTAAGCTCCAGAATATGTGCCTTTTAGTTAATCTTCACCAAGTGCTCCATAATTACTGCAATTCTTAAATATAAACGATTAAGTAACATTTTTTTGCAATAATGATACAAAAATGGGTTAATTACATGGGATAAATGATGCTATAAAATAGACATTATTTGATGTCATCAAATATCCCCCACTTGAATCCTACTTGTCCTCAAGTAGCCTTTAGAAGTTTATGAAAATGTATCCCTAAGGGTTTTTCTGTTTAAGCATTTTTTTGATCTATTACAAGTACACAACCAAACACCTCACGAAATAGGAAGACGAAAACACTTAAATCACTCAACTAATCTATGTGGTAACATGTAACTAATTCGCTCAATTTCTCAGTCGTGACGAGTATTCTATCATAGGCTTGGCAAGGATACACATCTCTACCACTAGATCTAAGGAGTAACAAGTTTATAAAAGTAAAATGGGTTTTTGTTATAAGGCTCAAGGTTAATTACTCTAACTAATCTTTATCGATACCAATATTCTAGGAGGGCGAAAAAGACCACACATACACACCCGTAACGACGGGATAGACACATGTGACTGCTCACTCCTACCTCGAATAAGCTAAAGAGTAGGACTAGTAGAGTAATATAGGGTATGGATCTTCTAACTTTCACCAATAGTAATAAACCAACAAGGCAGCTGAGACATGCATACATGGCCGTAACGACGGTATAGACATGCATGCTCGATCACATCCTCATTCGCGTAAAACCCATGGTTAATGATTTGGAAAGGAATTAAATTTTTGTTAAATAAAAACTACGAAACAAATAGACTAGGTCCAAGATATAAGTTGCTAGACACTTTTTCTCGACCGTTACCAAAGTTGGCGTTCCCGTAACGGTCAACATCCCAATCATCCCATACATTACAAACTTTTACAAGACAAGTGGCGATATCTACCACTTTATACAATACTCTACATCGTTGACTTTTAAATGTATCAACTAATAATTGATCCTTCATATAATTCCTTCGGTCTAAGCTCTTGCGATTATCTCCAAACTTTAGTTCTCTTTTTTGTTGTGATTTTTCATTTTCTTTTTTTTAATTTTTTTTTGATTTTTTTGCTATACTATACTACGAAACTCGGTGTAATTTCACCATCTTCACGATCATAATAACTTTGGATAATTCATTCGGTAATTCTTTATTTTTCGGACGTACCAATAATTGCGTTGGTAGTAAAAATACATGAGTTTTGACTACTTTATACATTCCCATTTGCAATGTGCA
>BQNB010007113.1:8186-24358 GCA_026074375.1 Tanacetum coccineum
GTGGTTTTAGTCACTTCTCACCACTTCTTATTTTAATTTACTTCTCACTGGATCCCTACTCTATATATATATATATATAATTATGTGTGTATGTTAGAACCATGTAAGCACAAGCATTTTCCTTTTTTTTTAATTACTAATGTATTAGTATAATCATTTCTTTTGCTTAACCAACCCAAGGTCAAACAAAGCAAGTTGTTGAAAATATTTAAACGTGTTGTTGAAAATAGATTAAATCGTTGGAAATATTTAGGTAACTAGTTTTAACAAATTTAATAATATACTTGACAAGTTATTGAACTCTTATTCCTAAGTATATTTCCATACTCGAAAAGATTTACAAGATGTTTATGTAACATTTGTAAGTTAAGTGATCTATGCCTATATGCAATGCAAGAGCAATTTTGCAATCTTAATGTAAGAAATCTAGCATAAGTTCTAGTTAGACATAATTCGAAAAACTAGCTACAAACGAATTGTGTACATGGCACATGTACTTAGATATTCAATTAGCTTAATTACAAATAGAAACGATCATTTAATAATTTCTACTAACAAACTTAAGATATAAAGAAGTGCACATAATCACATAGCATAACACATAAAAGTACTTGTCGTAGTTTTATGTATTAGATACAACAATGTATACTTAGCTCGGTTTTGTATGAAGACAAATTAGTTTCCTCTCCATTTCAAAAATCAAGTTTAATATTTTTGAAAAGTTAATTACACCATTTTTCAAAGATATACCGACTAGAAATGTCCGACTCGAAAGGAAAAGATAAAATACAAGTTTTATGTTAAAACGAGACTCAACGTTTTGGACAATAAGTAGTATTTTGCATTTTTGACTAAATTAAGTTTGAAATAAATACATGGAAGTATTTTATATGAAAGTAGACTCAATTCTCTTCGAAATGGCGGGTGGCACGACTTCTACGGACTTACGGTTGATTTTATATGATTTTTTCAAAGTTTCTGAAAAACTGCCAAATCAGACAGGTGGTCCTCTTAAAATTAAGGGGGCCGCCCAGGAATTAAAGGGGCCGCCCAAATATTTAAGGGGGATGCCCACCTGATACTCAGAATTACGATTTTTGTAAAAAATTGTTTTCTGACTTTGCGGAAAGGTGTACAACTTTTTGAATTTGATACTGAACATATAACACTTATTTTAAGCATTATTTTTATCTCGAGCTAGTATAATTAGTGTATATAACATCAAAACTAATACAAGTTAACCAACAAAACACTTTTCATATTTAATCTCCTTAATGGGTAATTTGATACATGGATCGTACTCAATTTTTAAAACCATTTGTTTTAAAAATTAGAGCGGCGTGGCTCTTGATACCAATTGTGGAAATCGTAGAGGGGGGATGAATTCGTTTCCTTTTAAAATCTAAAAATGTTTCGTATCAAATTGTTAATCAAGTGTGACACAATATGATGAATGTTCACATAGTGATACATCATTTCACAACAATACAAACCAACACACAAATGCAAGTATAAATATAAAGCAATAAATGCGAGTATAAATGTAAAGAGATAATTGAAAGGAAATGCAAACCGGACACGATGATTTATAGTGGTTCGGTCATGAAGCACCTCTTCGCCCTACTCTACTCCCCGAGTACCCAACTCGAGAGTTACTTCACTAGTCAACAAGCTCTCTTATGGCGGAGAAAACCGTACACAACTTTCGCTTATATCAATTTTTGACACTAAGCTAGATGTCGAGTTCTAATCTTAGCTTGAACCAATCTATCACGACTTCACAACTTCTTTACTACTTCCACGACTTCACAACACAACTTCACAACTACACAACTTCTTCACGCCTTAGTATTCTTCACCACACTACTTTACTACTTCACTTCACGACTTCACTACCCTTCACAACTTTTCTATACCCTCACTTCAACTAGACACTACTTTGATCACACCGATCTATCTAAACTTCCTATAAACACCACGATCTAACAACTATACACACCATGATCACCATGATCAAGCTATTACACAAGATTGGAATACATGGACTCGATCTATACATTGTGAATGTAAGACATGTAACGAATGCACTAACTAACCTACATAACTCCGTATCTTAATGATAATGAAGGTTCTTCTCTTCCACTTGAATGGATGGATGGTTGGATCACATTTTAAACAAACTTATAATAAGTTAAGTGATCAAAGGAAAGGGTTTGAAAGGAGGTTTTTGATCAGAGAAAACTGTGTGCAAAGAGGTAAGAAAATATGTGGAAACAATCCACTATTTATAGGAAAAAATATTAATTTTTTTATTTGGGCGGTCCTCTTAATTATACAAGGGCGGTCCCTTTAATTATGGCCGGTCCCCTTAATTAATTAAAGGGGCCGCCCATTTTTCAAATGCTCCTTTTTTGTTCTTTTGTGGGGAAGGTTTTTCTGGAACTTTTTAGCTGTTTTTGGGTAGAAAATTTGAATTTAAAATATTTATTTTCAATAAAACATTTCTTATAAATACAAAAATGTTTTGTATATGTTTTTTAAAAATGTTTGTCCCATTTTATAAAAAAATGTAAGGTTTGGAAAAATAAAAAATTTCTTTGATCATTCAACAAATTAAAGTTTGTTTGTTCATACATTTAGTGATTTACGTCGGGTGTGAACTTAAATCTGTTGTTGAAGAAAACATGAGACGTCGAAAGATGTTGACGTATGAATTGATGATTTATGATTACGAGTAACTTAAGCACTGTGTTAATCAATTTGCATGTGTGTCATCACCAAAACATAAAGAGAATATATAGATTAAATATCGCAATATTTCTACTAACATACACTTTAGTTTGGTTGCTAAGCCAAGACTCGGACGAAGATATACAAACTCTACACAACTCTACATTAGTCTCTTTCTTTTTCTATTCTCATTTTTTTTTAATAACTAAATACATCACATGGAATTTATAACACGTACCCCTACACTTGAGCTTTTACATGCTCGATCTTTATAATCTAACTAATGACCCGAATTGCGGTGGATCAAAATAACATGGAGATCATTTGACAAACATATGGGGGTATTGACTTAACTTTTCTTTCCCATTCTTCCGCGAAATATATACTACTATGAATCTCAATCGTCCCAAAACTATATTTACAAGGATAAGGACTTAGCGACCGTGTACTCAAATAATTAACTTGGGTTATCATAATAATGTACTAAAAAGTGAGTACAATACACAGGCAGCTAAGGCAATTGGGTGTAACAATTTGTTTTAATGGTGACAATGCTCTTCATTAATAATTCGGCTTAACCAGAAAATTACGAGAACCGTAAAAAAGGATAGACTTGGAGGGTTATACTAGGGTATCCTACACTAAAGGTGAGTGCATGGCAAGGGTGTGGGATAGTTATATGATCGGTGTGACCATCATAACAATTACAGTTTAAAACATGGGTTTATCCTAATGCCTCTTATCAAGCAAATCCTAATACTTACTATGCGATCTTGGAATTCATCACAATAACAAGTTTTAGAATTTAATATGCTACCAATAACATATTAACAAGCTTGGAAATTCTTAGGAAGTTTCATTGGATGATTCTCGGAGAAGGATTTAACCACTCATCGCATGTTTCTTCTCCATTATTGGGTAAACCAAGGGAGTACTAGTTTCTTTTACTTGTTTTCTTTTCCCTTTATTCATTTTTACGGGTACTTCTATAGAACATTGGGGATAATGTTCAACTTAAGTGTAGGGGGGAAATAAGCCTTAGAAACTATTCTTTCATTTGCCTTTTGCTTTGTCCTTGAAATACTGGGTAATATATCGAAACATAGTATAAGAGGTAATTTCTACCCAAATTTAATTTTTTTATGACACATACCAACGAAAACCAAGTATTAATAGCATCTCATGGATAGGAATTTATATGACTAGCACAATAATCCTCAGAATTCCACCCCAAAAATGTGAGGTTTGCCCTTAGATCTTTAGGAATTCGGGTACCCGTCATTGGTAACCCAAGATTATTTTAACTTTACCCGGTTCGAGTTAAGGTGGTAACTCAAGCGGCATGTCTCTTCCGTGTTACTGGCCAAGGTAGGCATGCCTTGTCACCTTTTCCCAGAGAATCATCCAATGAAACTTCATAAGAATTTCCAAGCTTCTTCTCATCAAATATAACTTGTAATAAAAGACAAAGACAACACACCAAGCATAAAATGTGCTTGACGAAATATACAATATAAATTTGGGTTTCGACTTGATAAATGCTGTAAAGATAAGATAAAAATTTCTAAACTCATTAGGTTTTGCAGGTTTATAACAGAAGAATACATATATTAATGTTATGCAAGTTTTATTTTCAAAAATAATTAAAAACTTTAAGTTTTCTGAACTTGGGCGTTTGACGTTGTCAGGGTTTTGTGACCCCGTCATAGGTGTCGTGGTGACGGCGTCGCGTGTAAATCGTAACGTCGTCTCCACAGTTTGTGAAAATGAAATTTTTGTTTTTAATGAAAAATTTCTTGCACTTGATTCCATAAGTTAATTCCTGTATAAATGGCTGCATAAAACCTGAGATTTAACAATTCAATCATATGACTCGATATTGACGCGAATTAATCTAAACAATTCATTTAACATGTTTGAACTTGGCTCAAAAGCCGGATAAATTCCCCTACACTTATTGTTGCAAAATACCTTTGATTGAGATTAAGACGAGGTTAAAAACAATACAAAGCATGATTACAAGATAATTCAAACATAATAAAACAAACTATGAAGAATAAAACACACATGACACTCCTAATTTGTGGGAAAATAAATTGGGTTGCCTCTCAATAAGCGCTTTTCTTTATTAACGAGTCTTGTAGCTAGACTCGAAGTCACACGTCAAGGGTCGTAGAAGTGGTCCAAGTCGATGATCTCTCGGAAGGACTTTCTCTTTCGAGAGCTTCCTAGTGGTGGGACTGATTGAAGGTTTTTGTAAATTCCCTCCATCGGGGTCAAATATCTGAATCCTTGAGCATGCCATGCTCCATCTCCGTTTTTGGGTGGTTTATCCCAGTTAATTAGTTTTTTAATTAGGTCCTCTGACTCCCATATGTTACACTTAAGGTTAATAGATATGGCTCCTAGAAATTCTACCATTCTCCTAAACACTAAGGTGTCTTTAAAAGGATTAAGCTTGGCATCTCTAGAAATTTCCCATTCTCTGGGCAAATGGCAGTCTAAGAAGTCTTTCCTAGCATAATAAAGAGTTTGCGCGCCTACTCCAATTGAGCTAGGTTGTGGTTTGCAGGATTCCCTTTTTCTAAGTGAGGTCAAAAAAGGTGCTTCCTCCTCACCCAAGTCTACTCCTTTTACACTGAATATCAACCTAGTGATTTCTTCTCCTACCGCTATTTTAGCCATTCTACAATTTATAACTGCGTTGGCTGTAGCTAGGAATCCTCTTCCTACAAGCAAAGGGGTCTCGGGGTCCTTCTTCAGATCAATTATGTAGAAGTCATTTAACAGTTTTAGTTTTCTAATGTGGACTTCTATGTTTTTCACAATCCCAACAGGGTAGGATTTGGTTCCATCAGCCAATCCAAAGATATGGTCAGTCTCTTCTAATAGTCTAATGTTAAGCTTTTTGAAGAGGTAAAGTGGGATTATGTTTACGCATAATCCTAGATTGGCCAAGGTGTCGAAAGGTTTTGAGTCTCCTAATCTACAAGGTAGAGTGAATAGTCCGGGGTCTTCCATTTTCGCAGGTATTTCTCCTTGGACAAATCAATGATCCATTTTTGCCTAGTTCTAAGCTTTCTACGTATTTATCTAATATGGCGTTATAGATTATAGCGTGAGCTAGGACTTCAAGAACCAGTAGGTTAAGATGAAAATCTTGGAATTCATCTTTAAGAGTTGGTTCAGGCTCTTCAGGTTGTGGTTGTTAGGTTTTAATCTTGGGTTGCCGCAGGCTAGTTTGGGAAATGGTTGCCCTCTTAAAATGTGCCTTAATAGCATTGATTGAGTTGGAAGGGTGAGATGATCATTGGGGATCGATTGTTGGGTAAGAACGAGCAGACAAAACTGTTATTCGATCGGTGATGGCTTTCAATATGGTGTCGATTTTGTTGGTCATCTCGCTTTGTTGTTGTTGAAATCGGATTCACACAAACTTAGATAGTCTTGGTAATGAGATGCCATGAATTCAGAAACCAGTCCTTCTATATTTGATTGATTGTTAAGATTTTGAGGATGGTTGTTAAAGGAATGGTTCGAGATTAGACTGTTAGGTTGGAACCTGTTAGGTGGGTTTGAAAAATTATTTTGGGAATTTTGGGGTTGTCTCCACCTAAGGTTCGGGTGACTTCTCCATGATGGATTATAGGTGTCTCCAAGATTGTTTTGATCAGGCTTAAAGGTATACCACTTACCTCTGGCTTCATCGGTACGCGAGGATACGTATTTGACAAAGGCTTGTTTGGGGTTTTCCATGCAGTACTGAGTGTCATGGGGACCACTGCAGATTTCACATAAGGTAGTGATTTTGTTTACTTGGGTGGGTTGTGTCGGAGCAAGATAAGCTTCCATCAAGCATTGAAATTGACTTTCGAGCTCGATTAGACGGTGGTCGGATGTACTCGAGACATCTTGAGGCAATGTGATTGCCTTGAACTGCTTAGCGAACTCCATTGGGTCGTTCCAACTTTCATTTTCATAAAGGAAGAGGTCCTCTAATAATGCCCAGGATTCTTCGGTGTTGAGGCCACGAAGCTTACCACCAACCGATTGGTCAATGGTTTGTCTTGTGACGGGATAAGCCTTTCTTCCTAATACCTCTACTTTTGACCTTGCCATCCTTAGTGATTTCACTATCATGTTTAGAGAAAGTTACTCTACACTTATTATCACATATATGTCCTATACTTAACAAGTTAAATCTCAAGTTATCTACATGTTCTACATTATCTATTTTGAGAGAGTCATTTAAAATTATACCTTTGCCAATGATGTTACAACGAAGATTGCTACAAAAAATGGCATTACCTCTATTGTATTCCTTGTAGCTTGAGAAGAGCTTTCTGTTACCCATCAAGTGTTTAGAGCATCCGCTATCCTTTATCCACTCATCGGGTTCCAAGTCAACTCCAAGGGATATCTCACTTGATGCTTGAGCTAAAAGAAATATTTTTTCTTTGACCTTCTCATCATATTCTTCACCGCTATCACTCCAAGAACCTTCGAAAAAAGCTCTTTGGTTCTTGTGTTTCAGTGGTTTTGGAAATTCTCCAATAAGATGATTTGGGTCACCGCATCTAAAGCATTTTCTATCATTTTTACCGTTCTTGTCATCACAGATTCTTTGAAATGACTTTTTGTTGTTCCGAGGTTGTCTCACGAATCTACCTCTTCTTTTAAAGAACTTCTTGAAGTCTCTAACCGCCATGGCGTATTCTTCATCTTCACTTCTGAAAGTCAAACACTTCATCACTAGATTCTTTCTTAGCCTTTAAAGTAATAGATTTTCTTTCTCCCTTAGCTTTGACTATTTCAAAATCTTTTTTGATGATCATCTCGTGAACTTTGAAATTCCCAATGAGGTCATCAAGTGACAGTGATGTTAAATCTCTTGACTCTTCAATCACCATGACATTTTCTCTCCATTTAGGATGTAGAGCCATAAGAAACTTCCTAACATAATTCTTTCTAGAGGAGGAGAAGTAAAAAATACTTGTGAAGTTATATTGAAAGTCGTTTTGAGAATGTATTTTGGTAAACGTCGTGAAACGTGATTTTTGGGATTTGACTGGAATGTGTCAAAATGTTAGAAATTGTTGAAAATGAGGTTTAAAAAAACATTGGAAAAAGTTATATAAACGAACGGGTCATGCTGAAATTTTATAAAAAACTCTATACTTAGAATTTTTTACTTCAAACTTAATTCTTGATTTAATAATAAAATATTATTATTTTAATACGTCGACTAAAAGACAAAAAATATAATTTTTCCCGAAACTTTTCTAAAAATTTTAGTGTAAATAAACGTTTCATTTCGTAAAGTATAAATGGTATATTTATGGTAACTAAGTGTACCGAATGGATTTATCGAAGTATACTTATAAGTATTTATTATTTTATATTACTTAACTATTTTACGTAAATAGTATAAGTATATTGTACTAATATGAGTTGGGATATGCTATCCTTTGATGTTAAGTCGTCAACCATCACACCACTAAAACGTTAAAGATAACCGTACAACATGTGTCTAACCTCTATGCATCAAATCTGAAAACTGTTTTGGAAATGAATGATTAAAATGGGACATTAACAGGACTAGGTCGTGTGCGAACGTCGTTGCATTTGCTTGTGAATTAAGTTTGCTGTTGGAGACAGTTTACTATTTTTCCGTTGGAGGAAAATGATAGTCAAATGTGTTTTGAACTGTTTTCTGAACTGTGTGAAACGTGGTTTTGTTTTTGGGACAATTTGTGTGCTTATGACTGCTATGTGAATATATGTAATGTGATTTTACTTGCATGTATTGTGTTTGGCATGGCAATCGTTGTGGTCCTGCCCTAATATTGTGCTCAGCTGGCAGGCACTTTAGGTGCGTAAGTGACATATCAGAGTTGCGGCTCCAAGAGCATTGGTATATGCTGGGTTTGGTGACTAGCGGGGATGCTAGGTCATCGTACATGATTAGCGGGTATGCTAAGTCATGGGTTTGTTGCATATATCCACTGTCACATAGCACTATTGTCCACTGTTTAAATGATTGGCACAACAACTGGGTTTTGAGTCAAACCTACGAGCTCACCAACATTATTGTTGACGTTATCGAGTATCATTTTCAGGTGAAGTAAATGATCGTTAAGGTTGTGGTGCATGTAGCGGACTTTTAGAGAATCCCGTAGGAATCTTGTTTGAGAAGTCTTGCAATTGATGTTTGTTATGGATTTGGTTTTCTTGTAGATTGAGGTTTAAGATTGCGAAGACCCCTGCGTAGGCTTATGATGGTAATAATTGGCGGCTATGTGCCGTGTTTTCGATTTGAGACATCACTGAAGGTTGTATTGAGGTTGATGGTCATCATGACTCTTTTCATTTATGCATCTTAGTATTTCTCTATTTTGTATCTTGTGTTCTGATTGATCATTATGTTGCATTCCCGTGTTTCCGCCTATGACGGGGTGTGATACGCCATGGTATCATTCTGCACATATCAAGTGGAGGAACAAATTCTTTATTGACTACAAGTGTTGTGGATGTTGCTTCACATCACTTCTAAGAATAGCCTTTATAACTATCATTTTTAGGTTAGCGTTTGACTTATAATCAAAAAGTGATATCCACACATGCAGAACTTGTTTGCATCTCAAGTCTAAGGATGACTTATTTAACCATTTTCGATATCTTACTCATGATAAGGATCCAAAAGTAAATATTCAATGGTTGAGGCGTTCAATACGCATCCCTTGTGAATAACATATGAGTTTGGCGGAAACCATTCATGTATTCAAATAATACAACCAACACTCACATTTGCCTTAATGTAACAATATTCCTATATTGTTACCCGACAATAGACATATTTAAAATGATAAAATCATTCAAGGATTAAACATGCAAATATAGGATAACAATTATTATATGTATGAATAACAAATACCATGTATCTTCATTCATCAGAAAGTAAAAAATTGTCTTACAATCTCAATTATCCAAATACTAATAAAACATACATGCATAAGACTAATTAGTAAGTTGAAGTCTAATATTTCTAACATTCTCAACTCTTTCTTTACAAGATAGCTAAATAGTCATCTGAGTAAACTTTCTGAATACTTGTTTCAAATTCACAAATTGTGAAGGATTTGAATGATATGATGAGTGTCTTATCTCACATGTGCATACTATTGCAACTGTCATAGTATGGAGATGTCATAATACCTTTTATTGGATATTTTAAGTCAATGACATACTGATAGTCATCTTTACAGTTTCTTAAAATGTAAAGTATTATTATTCTTTAATGTGTATTGCAACAATGCTCTTAGTTGAGCATATCTAGTTAGCAGATTTATCATAAATGATGAAATCCTACTTTAACTAGGATTGATTATCCTCAAGCATCAGTGTACATAAACAACACTATGCCATATATAATTTGTAAACGTTTGTTTTAACAGTCTTCTAAACACTCTCAATTAGATACTATTGTTGTTAGCTCATCTTGCACTTGTGCAAAAAGTAACAACCAGTCTCATACATAATATAATATATACTGATGAATCCTTAGTTAAAAACACAAGGTTTCTATCCATGTATTAAATTATCTCAAGTGAAATATATCATTTGAGACTTGCCTCAATGATATATTGCATTGTATTGGACTTAATCACCGCATATGTTTATATCAATAAACATTTATTCCAAGGTCGTTTGTTTTATTCCCTAAATTCCCAAGTGAAGTTTCATTCCAACCTCAAGGATTAACATCTAGATTTGATGGAATGATGCTTTTAATAAGTTACACAACATATGAATTTTAAGGAAAAACATAGTGCTCCTACTTGATGTCAGGTGTACTCAAGAGTTAAATTAATTGAATCAAAAATCATATTGTAATTAAACTTAAGATCTCGGCTCCTAGATGCATGATCTAATCCACACTTAGATTCTTTTATCTTGTATACTTTATAAAGATTATATAGACTCATAACCCTTTTGATTACACACCGTCCTCGCAAAGGTAATCATTATGAAAAGAGTTATGAAACCTAATTGTCATATTTCATATTCATGAAAACATGTATGACAATTAATTATCTTTATATAATTAATGCGTGTAGAAAAGAAAATTTAATCATAGTCGATAGCTTGAGCATGATTAGAAACTCTTATCGTCAGTCAGGCATTAATATGTATACAATTTTGCCCTTATGAGTCTTTCCTTAAAAGAAACTCATTCTAACCTCATAGTTTTACTGTTTGGTGAAAGGTCAATCAAGCTCAAAACATTGATTGTCTTATAAGGACTGCATCTTGTCATTCATAGTTCTAAGACATTTATCAGATTCAAGATGTGATAATTCATCTTATTAGTTAGCAGGTTTGTTATGACCCTCTAACTTATATTCCTTATGATTGATATTAAAATATCACTCCATTGATGAGGCATCCTTGTGGATTTATAAATGAGAGTTACATTATACTTTGGTTTGACATTTTCATGTTTAACCTTAGTATGACATCAGCAAGTGAATTCAAAAGGTTATGTATTTTGTTTTTGAATATCTTCAAGATTTATAGATGCTTCCACTTACTTTTGTAAGTAGAGATAATTATCTAAATACTAAGTATTTAAGTAACAATAAATTATTCTTAATTGGAAAATTCAAAACACATTTTATAGTTCTCATGTCTAGCTTGTTAATAATATTCTTCATACAATATTAACAAATTTCAGAACTTTAATCAAGACATAATGGGATTTCACCCAATCCATAAAATAAATAATGTATTGAATACCTTCTAGGTTGGAACTATATTGAGTGTATTCATGACACTTGCAAATTTCATCCCTACCCGAGAGACAGATAGTATAGAAACCCTTACAAGGTTATACATCAAAGAAATAGTCTCCCGGCATGGAGTGCCAATATCTATCATCTCGGATCGTGATAGTCATTTCACGTCCAGATTCTGGCAATCATTACAAAGTGCTTTAGGTACTCAATTAGACATGAGTACGACATATCATCCCGAAACTGATGGGCAAAGTGAAAGGACCATCCAAACACTTGAAGACATGCTTCGAGCCTGTGTTATAGATTTTGGAAAAGGATGGGAAAAACACTTACCATTAGTAGAATTTTCTTACAATAACAGTTACCATGCCAGTATTAAGGCAGCACCATTTGAGGCACTTTATGGTCAAAAGTGCAGATCACCTGTTTGCTGGGCCGAAGTTGGAGATGTTCAACTTACGGGACCAGAAATAATCCATGAAACCACTGAAAAGATAGTGCAAATTCGACAACGCTTGCAAGCTGCAAGAGATCGGCAAAGAAGTTACGCCAATGTAAGGCGAAAGCCTTTAGAATTTCAAGTTGGAGATCGTGTTATGTTAAAAGTGTCACCTCGTAAAGGTGTCATCCGATTCGGAAAACGAGGAAAGCTTAATCCCCGGTACATTGGACCTTTCAAAATCCTTGAACGGATTGGCCCAGTGGCATATAAACTTGAGCTTCCTGAAGAGCTCAGTAATGTCCACAGTACTTTCCACGTTTCTAATCTAAAGAAATGCTTATCTGACGAATCCCTTGTCATTCCAATGAAAGAGCTTCGACTCGATGACAAACTCAACTTTGTGGAAGAACTAGTGGAGATCTGACTAAAACATGGATAATTATGATTATTATAATTTAACCACAATTAGATTGACTAAAACATGTAGTTAAAATGTTGAAGTAACTTTACATTATATCATGACATTTGAATGTAATAGGGCAACAAAATCTTGTATGTTTAAGTCCTAGTAGATTTATTAGCTTTCTTATCTTGTGGTCAAGAGAAACCAATAATATGTTGTTCCTTGCACACACTTTGAGATTTCTCCCACTTGTGTAAGGTACAACTTCATATTATGAAGACAAACAACACTCAAAAGAGACGTTTTAAGATAAATTTCACATTTGATATATTAAAATCAGAGTTTACAAAGGATCCCATTTATAATGCAATAAAAACATTTGTTAAATGGTACTCAAGTTATTAAGCCTTCAAAAATATATCCGCGCTACACCAATGCTCCCAATGCTCTACTAGCAAAATGATAACCTAAGAAAATACATGCTAAAACGTCAACAATAATGTTGGTGAATTCATAGGTTTAAGTAAAAGTAGTGTTGAAATAATTTAAGAAATATTTCAGTAAGAAAAGTAGCGTTACAGCATTTCAAAGTGTTATTTTCGAAATCCAAATAGTGATTCAGTAAATCAAGTAATGTTGAGTAATGGACCACAAGATCTAGAAGTGTAGACAAGGAAAACAAATTCACCAAGTCTAGAATGAAACAAGTATTATTGCACTAAGCTCATGACACCAAACCTTAACACGTAATATAATCAAATCAGTAATCGTAATATATGCCCCAAGCAGGAAAAAGAATGCTGCCAAACAACCAACGTATTATTCAAATGTTAAATGCGCCACATGGTTATCTAGAAACCATATCCCGGGCGGGGATTGTCAGTCCCGATAGATCTATCCACAACACTCGCGTTTACTCAGCCGGTATTTAACGGTTCATGATAGAAAAGGGGACTTAATTGGCAAAGGATACTTAGGCAATTATATGATCTGGAATAACATACAATTGAAAAACACTTGTGTCCAATGTAAAACAATCATGTTGTTCAAAAATTCACGGTTTCAATATAGGTATTCAATGATCTCAAATCATGTAGTAAGCAAATCAAGCTTTAGTAAAAATAGTCAGGTAACGCTTACGTATAGAAATCAATAAGTTTATGTAGTAAAACAAGCATGTATTCTCACCCCGAAAACAGTTTATGAAAACCATTGAAAAGAGAAAAGGTGGGGCTATGAACTCACCTTAGAAGTGAAGTGAAGAATAAGTCGAGTGAATGAATGAAAACGCGTCACGAAAATATCCGAAAGAAACCTAAGTAGATATCGGTCGTATAAGTACTAAGTACTAATAAGATATATAATTCTATATAGCTACATCACAATCTAATTGTGTTTGTGAAATAATGTTTAAATCGCATTTGATAAATAATAATCATGTATTTGAACTCGTATAATCGCGTAACTAGTTTAATCGCCTTTGTAAAATAACATTTATAAAGTTTAAAACAAGTATAAATATTATTTAAGTGATTCCAAAATGTTTCGCAAAAATTTATAAAAAAAACGAACCAACACTATTCATCTCAGGAAATAGTGCACAAGTTATAAAGTAGTGTGTAACTTTCTCGTTTTAAGCCCGTTTCTTACGTTTCTTATGTCCATGCTTTCGTATTAAGACGACGTATCAAAATATGACATTTTTGTATTTCATGTCCTCTGATGAACAGTGATTTTTACTGTTCATACCAGTTATAAACTTATTTTTATAGATTTAGTTATCGTAAAACCCGTAAATGGCGTATCTTATTCGTTATAGCTCCGTTTTTAGCGATTCTTTCGAGCACGTTCTCGTAATTAAAAGTTTTATCATATAAATGATGTTTTCCAAAATAAATGTCCCTGATGAACAGTAACTTTTTATAAAATTTATTTTATAAACCCGGTATTAACGTAAAACGTATATTTGTCGTATCTTTTTCGTTATAAATCGGTTTTTCGAGTTTCTTACCTTTTTGGAATCGTCATGAGACGTACTATTTTATAAAAATATCAAACCCACTGTTTGGAAATCGAACCAAAACAGTCCCTTATTAATGAATATGTGTTTATTTATATAACTTTGTTTTTATTTACTTTTCAACTTAATAAATAATCACTAGTCTTCCACAAGCCATTATACCATATGTCTTACATATTAGTATGTCCATTAGTCCATAGTTTGTCCAAGTGTCCAATATAATAAGTCCTTAACAATGCTTTTAAATCACAACTTTCTTAAGTGAACTTTTATTTACTAGTTTATACTTATACTTTTTATACTTAAATCAACTTGGTACAATACTTATAATCCCATTATAACATGATATTTACAACTATATAACATGTGTAAAAGTCCATAAAACCATGATCACAAGTATAAGCTCATTTTCCATGATTAAAAGTGTCCTAATGGTGATTTTGCTATATAAAACTAATATACACATAAAAATCATAATTATGAAAAGATGAGGGCTTTAGATAACCTTATGTGAATGAGTGATGAATGGTAAACAAATCACACCCTTGTGATTTAAATCCTAACTTGAAAACAAATGATGAAAACCCTTGTTTTCTTAAGAAAGCCTTAACTTTCCTTTTTCTTGCTTTAACACTTGTAATGGCTTAACCAATCCTTCTAAACACCTAAGGACATCTTAGATATGTTGTAGGAATGTGTGTAATTGTTGTAAGTAAAATTTTGTATGGATTTGTGTATGGTTTTGGTTTGGACGTGAGCTAGGAGGGAGTATATGAGAGAGTTTGTGTTGTTTCACTTAGAGAAATACTACATGTATGTGTTCATTGTTAGTTTTAGGCATTATATAGTGAGGAGACTAGTCAAATGACACTTAGAGGGTTTTAGGGAAGTCTTTGGTCTTTGTCTCCTAATGTGGAGATGATCCCATGAAAATGTGGAGTGTGCTAGCTAAATATCTAGTAATATATCTTGTAATAAAAAGAGAAGAAATGGAAGTATACTTGCATTGTGAAAATATAAGTTAAATGTAAGTGTAGTTTTATTTAGAATGTGTAAAGTGTATACTTGAGAATTGTATGGTTTGGTTTATTTCTTTTATGTAAAATTCGGCCCAAGTGGTAAAGGTGGGTAAAGTTTTATAAAAATGGGTGTTTGTTGAAGCGTATATAAATTTTGGTGGTTCCGGATATACCTAAATGTAATTTATCGCGAAACGTAAACGTTTTACGTAACCAATAAAAATAAAATATAAAAAGTTGATTATTACTTTCGTAAAAATAATATATTGCTTGTTTGACGAAAACTTTAATTCGTTTGGTGTCCGTTTACGTTAAATGTTGATTTTTAACTTACGCGATTTAACTTTAACTATTAAAATTAAAAGTAAACGCGTGCGAGAATAGAAATAAATAGTGGATTAAATAGCGTCGTAAATGACCTAAAAATACGGAATGTTACACTATTTACTTCAAACCCTAAACATGACAGGTTCGGATCACGCCTTGCTATCCACTCCTTTATCCGAGAAACTCTCCTTGGTTACTCATCATCACCTTCTTACGCGAGTACCGGTCAAGCTTGATCTTGATAAATGGAACTTTGGTTCTTGAGAGTTTTTCTTTAAACAATTATGTGCTAGTTATAAAGTTGACAAATACCTTTGTAGTCCCACTACCGACTCTAGCACTAGTGCGTCGGCACCTGTTAATATAGATTCACCCTTTGAACAATGATCCGGAGGCTTGGTAAAATGGAAAAGAAAAGTATCCATATTATTTAGAG
>BQNB010007113.1:27638-49546 GCA_026074375.1 Tanacetum coccineum
GAAGGATTTTCGAAGATTGCTAAGTCAATGACGAAACTTACTCAGAAGGGAATCAAGTTCGATTGGGGAGAAAAGGAAGAGAACGCTTTCCAGTTAATAAAGCAGAAGTTGTGCAGTGCCCCAATTCTGGCCTTACCTGAAGGGAGCGAAGACTTTGTGGTATACTATGATGCGTCACACAAAGGCTTAGGTGCGGTGTTAATGCAGAGAGAGAAGGTGATGCCTACGCTTCTAGACAGTTAAAAGTTCATGAGAAGAACTACACCACTTACGATCTAGAACTTGGATCGGTAGTGTTTGCCCTAAAGATATGGAGACACTACCTATACGGAACCAGATGCACCGTATTCACCGACCATAAAAGCCTACGACACATTCTCGATCAGAAGGAGCTTAATATGAGGCAACGCCGTTGGCTAGAATTGCTAATCATACACTTGGAAATCTTGCGGTCCTACCATTGATTTACATAAACCTATGAATTCACCAACTTTATGTTGACGTTTTAAGCATGTTTTCAGGTCAATAAGGCACGAGGTGCGATGATACATTGGGAGTCAATAATTGAAGAGTCAACACTTAAGATTTGGGGTCTTATTACATTTTGGGGACAATTGTTATAAACCGAAATCTTTATTTATTTTGTTGAACCATTTGAAGCCATGAGCTTATGTAACAAACAAGTATTTTGTTAATCCAATGTATCTTTTTCAAACGACACGTTTAGTAGTCGTTCTCTGATCTTGTGCTATTGACCCAATAATGTAACGCCTTCGGATATTCAACATTCCGCTGCATACTCAGATTTGAGGGTGTTACAGTAACTTCTTACAAAATAAGTTCTTACTTATTTAACTACTTAATGGATTATTTCTTCTACACTTACCGTGAATCCACGGGTCTATAAGCTAGTATGTGACATAAGCAAAAGCTTAATTTTTTTTCGAAAAACAAACTCAGTGCATCGCACGATTCTGAATGCCTCGTTCTAACTTAAAACCATGTTTTTGGGAGCTACATTTATACACAAACCATAATCAATAGTAGTTTATCAAATTATATAAGTTGTTCGGAGCAAATTTTGTACACCATTAATATATAGAGAGAAAATTTGTAAAGATTTTAAAGCTTAAAAAAAAGATGCTAAACATTGATTGTCAAAGCAAAATGATATACTCCGTAGTTATATACATAAATGAGCTAATTGTCTAAAAAGGTATCATATTCGTCTCCATTTGTAGTTGTGTATATCATTGTTCGAATCCGATTATTTCATGCACGTCTTTTAAAATTTTGATTATTTTGTGTATCGATTCTTAAAAATACTGTACTTGACAATAATGTTTATATGATTGTTGAATTTGTTGATGATTAGATTGGGCAAGTGACATATAGCTAGGGGTGTTAAAAGAAAACTGAGAAACCGAAAAATCGAAAAACCGAACCGAACCGCTTGATCTGAAACCAAAAAACCTGAAACCGAAAAAACCGAAAACGAAAAAACCTGCTTATCACGGTTCGGTTTCGGTTTTTATTTTTATATATCCGCGGTTAACCAAACCGAACCGTGTATAATACACAATAAGTTTTTAGCTAAATCTTCTAACTAACAGAACCAAATCGTCCCGTGAACACCCCTACGTATAACAATGTATATAAGAGAAATGCTACAGTCACACAATTTTTACAAACAAATTCTCACACCATGATATGGCAATCAATTATTGGTATTGAGAACAAGAAAGATAATATATAATAAAAGATAATTGGTCCATCATATTTTCCACATCATGTTGTGAGAATTTGTTTGTAAAAAGGAAAAAGATCATCTCATGTTCATTTGAACATGAGAGGTAATGTTCTGCTTTATCTGATTGTACATTTGATTAATTGTACATTTGATTATTTTAATCAAATGTACAATCACATAAAGCAGAACATTACCTCTCATGTTCAAATGAACATGAGAGGGCCAGAGATTTGAAAGCGGGAAAGATAATTGCTTTAAAGAAGGTTAGGTTCGATATTTTAGAGCATAAAGTGTGAAATTCATGGCACGCGAGATTCTTATACTGAAAAAATTTAATCATCTGATTATAATTAAGCTCGAAGGATTGGTTACATCAAAGGATGTCTTCTAGTATATATCTTGTATTCGAATACATGGAACATGATCTATCACCTATTGACAATAGTCAAGTATCGAAAAAATATTGATAATGTATTCGAAACATGGAACATGATCTATCACCTATCTACATATTGATGGTGTACAACTGTTGAAAAAATATTGACGGTGTATACAATTGCTCCGCACAACCTACATAATAAAAGAAAATGTTGATTATTGATTGTGAATAAATGTAGCTCCCAAAAACATGTTTTAAGTTAGAACGAGTGGGTATATACCCGCGTGTTGCGGCGGAGCTGCTTTTGGTGCAACTTGTATATTCAGTAACCATTTTCAAGAAATACCTGGTAATTACCATGATCCAAATGCATTGCAAACTTGATTTCATTGTTCAAAAATGCACATATATAAATATCTGTAGTTTCTGTCATATGTTATTATATGTGATCTATTATTTTCATGGGAGTGGATTTTGGAAGCAATAAACATACTTTTCTAGTATAATATAGTGGAACTCTGATTCCATATCTCGATCCAAAGAGGATGATGCCGCTTTTCACCACTGCCTCCACCCCCGATTTCATGCTTTCATACATTGCTTGTCATTGCTTGATGAAGTATATCTGGAAACGCGTGTTTAGTATGTTGCCCACGTGTTTATTTCGCAATTTCGCTGACAGCTTATTCTTCATGCAGGCCAACCAAACCTGAAGTAGATGTTTGATTTAAGGTTCAGAAACATCAATGCATTTTGTTGTGAACTACTGAATTAAAAGACCTTACGAAAACAGGACAAAAAAACTATGAAGTTAATGGCGATATTAAACACTTATAATGACCTCATTGAGTTCCCAACCTCTATTATTTTCGATACACCTAAAAAAAGGATTGCCGTAAAATTGTAGATAAGCGTGTGCACTTGCAAAATAAGCCAAAAAACTAACTTCTTCCAAGGAAACTTAAAGGGTGTTTGGAATTGTTTATTTACGTTCTTACTTAAAAGCTAATAAGCCGTTTCTAGTGTTGAGACGAAACTGCTTATGTAATCGAAATATCACTTAAAGTAAATCAGGTACGTTTGTAATTCTAACCAAAACACCATATTAACTTATCCAAAAAATCAACCATCCTTTTTGTGAAGTGTGAACTACCGAGTTAAAAAAACATCACGCAAACAGGACCCAAAAAATGAAAATGAAGTTAACGGCAACATTAAACCACAATTACAGACTTATCAAAAGGGTATCTGAAAATGATAGTTGCACGTGTTGTGAAATTCAGAAGTAGTAGAACAGTAAATCTAAAATGGACTCATCGAGGATTTAACTAAATGATCTCACCTGAAGACACATAGCATATGGCGGGAAATGCAACTTGTTATAAATTTTTCTCGCTTGTAACACGTAAACTATTCCTGATACGAAGATTGAAGAAAAATATATAAGATTATGATATATAATATAGCAGAGGGTAATGTGAGATTCCATTATCAAGTACGTAAATTCCTAACAAAAAAGAACCTGTAAGAATTACCCAATAGAGCTGCAACATTGCTACTTTCGTAATAACTGGGTCTAACAGTGTGAATTACATGAAATGCAAGCAGTTTAATATAGCGACCAACTATAAAATATATATTAAAAACGATCGTGTTAAACCAAACTTTTTAGATCAGTTCTTCATTATTTACTTTAGCACATAATAGGATGTACTAAACGAAATTAAGTTGAGCATCGAAAATATGACCCTTTTCTTGTAGTCTTCTTTTAATCTGCTCTTGTGCCCCAGCAAATGTAACGCCACAAACCAAAGTCGTTATCGTTTGTTTAAACAACTTTCGGTTCACTTAAAGAGAATGATTATATTAAAACTCATGTTTTCAAGCATTTTTGTAAAGCTGACGTGGAAGACATTTGTAAAAGCAAAAAACAAACCTGCGGATCAAGGGGTTAGGCGCCTTAGCTTTCGGATAAGTTGCTGGATATTTTTCATTGTCCTTTGGCATAATCTCATGAACCTTGACAAACCGAGATTGAAAAAAAGGCATAAGCTTAAAATTCAAGAAAATATAAATCGTGTTACATAAATATGAAAATGATGTATGCGCGTCATACCTTGCTATGCGAAGGTTCATCTTCTGATGTCACACACCGTACCTTCTGTTTTTTTGAACCCATATGTGGACCACATTCCGAATCTGATTTCCTTTTTATTGGTTATCCTTTAACTTTCATAATGAATATAGGTATTCAAAAGCATGGCACGCATATTAGGCGCGTATGATTTAACAAATTATCTGAATCTGTGGTACACTTACTTACCAACTATAGGTTATCGTAATCTTAAAGAGCGCATGTATATCCAACAGGCATAATTCTGTAACATGTGTAATAGGAGCAACACAAACTAAATCAGTAACATGCTGATGAATTTAAACAAACAAAACATAGGCATACAAACATAGCCGAAAAAAATTATAACCACAAATCACGAAAGCCACAAACACCATATACTAAGGACGCAACATTTTATAAGCGGAAGCATGGCATACATACGTGTGGGAAGATTGAAACTTAACTTTATTACACAAATACTAAATTAAGCCACTTTTCCATACTAAGTTATAACACAAATACTACATGTGAACCATAACAACACAAATATCACTCACTTGCAGACCGCTACAACTTTTTACAGCCTCATGAGTAAGGTCAGCATCCCACGAACCAATGATGATAAAAGGGTCCATCAGAAGTGAATATCCCATCTGCAATATATACGTTTCTTATAAAATTAGAACATTAACTTCCATACTTGAAGAACCAAAATCCACAATCAAGTTTCATTGCGTTTCTTATTAAACATCAAGAAGAAAAAAAAGCTTAAAAACAATCTAAATTTTCTATTTATTCCAGTCTCTTAAAGTCATGACATATTACCAAACACATTGTGGGCATCCTAAAGTCCACAGTAACCATGGTAACGAAAAACAAACTTGGAAAAGGAAAAATACCTCACTGACTTCTTAAATGCAAGCCACCGACCTGAAAATAGAAGATGATCATCAAAAAATCCTAAGATGATGAAAGTCATTATCAAATTGTTTCCCTAATTTGAAAAAAACTCACTTAAAGACTTTAGTATGGTTAATTGATTAAGATAATATAACTTACCCTAGCAAGATTTTTCTTCTTCATCTTGTCGCTTCACCGGAAGATAATTATGAGAGACGATGAATCACTATCTAAATGGATATGGTGATACCACTCGTCCTGCTATTGAAGCTTCTGGTTTGGTATAGAAAATGGTGGGAGAGGGTCGGTAAAAAAAATCATAAAAGCCCAAAGCACGAACCCAACAAAGCAGCCCACTGAAAAACTGCCTAGTCTGATGCTATTTTATCCGCATCCTTCATCATCTTGCTATTTTGTCCGCATCATTCATCATCTTTAGTATATTGTTAAAGAGAAATACTAGAACCACAAAAATTTTACAAAAATATATCCTCACAATGACATGAAATGCTTATGATTGGATGTTTGTAAGAGAGTAAATTTAAAAGTAAGAGAGAGAATACCACAAATTATAAGACATGTCATTATGTGGATATTTGTTTGTAAATGTTTTGTGGTTGTAGCATTCCTTATTGTTAAATATACCATACTTTACTAAATATATCTAAAAGTACTTGTTTTGTTAAATAAATTTTTAAAGTATAATGGTCAAATAAAAAACTCATTTAAATAGAGAGAAAAAAAAATAGACCAAGCTGTGGAACAAAAAAATCGTACCTTTTGGTACATTTTTCTCTAAATTAAACTTATGAAAACATGGTCTAACAACTTTTCAAAATGAAAAATAAGAACCGAAAATAAATATATACATATACGATTTAAAAGAACAAATATGCATACACGGTTAAAAAAACTATAACTATAATAATGCGCGGCTATAAAATCTCGTTGTTATGCATAATTAGTATATTTATTAAAAAGCATGAATTTTATGCCTAAGGCATTTAATGCAAATATCCGGGTCAACCCGTCGGAACCCGCCGGTCGACCCGGGTCCGACCCGTTTATTATTATTATTATTTTTCCTTTTTTTTCATTTAATGCAAATATTCGGGTCAACCGGTCGGAACCCGCCGGGAGCTGGGTCAACTCGTTGGAACCCGCCGGTCGACCCAGGTCCGGCTTTTTTTTTTATTAATTTTTTTTCTAAATACCCTCTCGCACTATTAAAGTCATCGGTCTGTTGCACACTTTATCCCCGCGAAGCGCCGGTAAACCCACCTCGTTATATAATTATTCGTCTGGTATTTAAAAGGCATTTATTGAGAAAAACGGTTTATATAAAAGTAGAATAGGATAGTAGTAACTTGTTGACAAACACAAAGTTGTCGTGGGCCCCACCTGCATCCCATCGACGACCTCCACGTTGAATTGAAAACTATAAAATACAAACAAAAAGCACAAATTCAAAAAGACAATCACATCATTATATTCCTCTTTTAAAATGGGTGCGTCAAAAGCAAAAGTGTTGGCAACAATCATTTCTTTCATTTCTTCCAGAATCTTCTTTTTCCTCATTCTCTTCCAAATTCCTCTTTTCAGGTATATCACATTTCATGCATTACACTTTTACATCAAAAAAAGTTCGTTAATTTCGTTATTAATTTTTGCCTAATTATCATTAACGAACTCGAAATTACGTGATTAAATTTGATCTAATTTTCATCATTAACTTGTTATTATCGAAATTGCGGTTAAGTTTGACCTAATAATTATCATTAACGGACCTTTTTTATGTATAATTAGTGATTAATTATCACCTAATTGTGATTAACGAACTCTTTTTTATTGATAGTTCGTTAATTACGCGATTATTTTTTCCAAAACTTGTTTTTATCGAAAATAGAGTGATTATATTATGACCTAATTATCATTAACGAATTTGTTTATTAAAAGTTTGTTAATCGAGTGGTTAAATTTGACCTAATAAATATCATTAACGAACTTTTTTGGTGAAAATTCGTTAATTGCGTTATTAAATTTGACCTAATTATTCGCGAGCATGTTTATCGAAAGTTAGTTATTCGAATATTGAAATGACGTCATGTTAAGTTTTCTAGAAATTGAGTGATTAAATGTGACCTAATTATCGTTAGTGACTAAATTTGACGTAATTATCATCAAGTTGTTTGAATAAAAATTTGTTGATATAGAGATTAGGTTTGACCTAATTAGTGTTAAATTAGCGTTAACTTGTTTTAATAGAATGTTCAGTTAATCAAGTGTGTAAATTTGATTTTTTTTTTTAGTTGTTAGTCGAAAGTTTGTGAATGAGTTAATCAATTTGACCTTTTTTTTATTATGAGTAACTTGTTTTTATGAAAAGTTTGCTAGACGAGTTATTAAATTTGACCTGATTATTAAAATGTGTTAATCGTGATAATATGACTGGATTAGGATTTATGCGATGAAGTGATTTAACGGCAATGCGGAAAGAAAGGATGTTTGAGTCTTCATTTGACTAGATGAAAAGAAAATAGTTGCATGACAGTGTAGTATGTTGAGGTGGTTTGTCATTCCGTTTTAATGTGCTTATGTGATTCTAACTTCTAAGTAATAATCAGAATCAGATTATTAGTTGCAACGATACAGATACTAGAATTTGACGATATGAATGTGCTTATTGAAGTTGTGAATTGTGTGATACGCAGATAATCATTTTAGTTTGGTGAAATTTTGTTCTATTCAGGATTTATATGTTAAATGACATAAGTGATTAGATTGTAGCTACTTTTGAAGATGAGTATCCCAAACTGATTATATGATCCTTAGATAATAAGAATAAGTGTTACCATATCCAAACACTAGGAACTGATTTTATGTGTCTTGAAAACGCAATAATCAAATATACACGTGCAAAACGCAGTACCAAACACCCTGTCACTTATTTACTGTGTGAGTTTTGTGTTTGTGTTGGTAGGTCGCTTTGCTTATTTATGAACAGAGTTTGTAGGCCAAATGAAAATGCTTTATTTCGATTTTTTTCGGATGCTGATAGTAAGTGTGAAGTATGATATTTGATATCATTGCAATGAACTAGATCAGGGCTCAGGGTTAGTTTTGATGATTTGATTCATGCAGACATGTTTTGGAAGAAGTTATGACCTGCCATAGATGTGTTTGGTCATCTTAATTGATGATAGAGGAGGTTTTTCAAATAAGAACAAGGTTAACAAGTGTATTAGTGCCACATAAATCAAGTACGTGTGTAATTGTTTTCTGGACAGCTTTGAGCGTTTGGAATAGCCTACTGGTAGCCGAATATACTTTTAGCAACTGCTAAAAGCCTAAAATGCACTTAACTTTTTGGATATGTATAGAAATTTATAACCAAAGTGGTTTAAAAATTAAAGTATGACAAGAGAAGGCATCAAGGGTGATTGTTATAGTCATCGGATGTTTGTAGAAGCAAATGTAATCAACAGTATAACTATTCTATCTCTATTGCTTCAAGAGTGATCTTTCTAGCTAAAAGTACTTTTTTAGAAACAAAAGTAACCAGCAATATTACTATTCAAGCGCCATGAAAACTGAAATTGCTATAAGTTTTAGTGTATTACTTGGATCATTGAATAATGTAACATGAACTTTTGCTTTTATGTAGCAACTTTAAGCACTGTCATTTCTTGGATAAAGTCGGGATTTTTGAAGTCCTGTTCAAACATGGATTAACTACGATGTTTTTTATCGTAATTTTTATGCAGATTTCCATGTCGAATCGGTACATGCTCATCACCAATGGAGCTAACATGTTCAGAATTGATTGCAAGTGAAGTGCTTCCATCAGGGGTGGTGAAGCCTCTCCTCTACCCAGGTGCCATTGGAAGAGTTACTATAAGCAGCAAACATATTCCTAAGTACAATAACCTACTAGACGCATACAATTTGAAAAATCTCAAACGAGCCCCTTTAACAACTGATCTCCGGCATCTCGAGGTGCGTTTTTTAATCTTTCTTTTGGCTTATAGGGTTCTCTTCAAGTTTTTCAGTATACATATATTCTGTTAATCATAAAAAAAAACCTAAAATATCCATTTTTAACATTTAAACTGATTTAAAGTGAATATATGGTTACTCTTTAACTGTGCGAAAACCATAAAAGCTTTAATACAAATATATAACGTCATTTGTGTCGGCACCAGGTTCTAGCAGGAAGCTATTTGGCTGTGGCAGGAGCAATAATTGGTTATTTCAAGTCAAGAAGGTTGGGTCTTTTTGGTATGCTTTTGCTACTTTGGGGACTGTATAGTGAACCCCGTACACCGAAAGGACATGGAGAATTTAAAGGTCACAAAATTGACATCTCTATCTACTACCCCACAATGACAGTTGCGGTCCTTTCTGCCTTCCTTTCTATAAGAACCGATGTTAAAAAGATAGTGTATTGTTTCAAGTGGACCTTTTCAAAGCCGAAATACAAATGAACCTGTTAACTGCCAAATAACATCACAAGTTTTTTTTCGGGGCCAAAGATGTAGCATCTGATACAGTTTTTGCTCTACTGTTTCCAGATTTTTTAGGTTATGATTCGATTTGTTCATGAAATTTGTGTATAGCTAGCTTAGCAACAATGTATCTGCTGTTTCATAAACAAGATTATAATGAGAAATAATGACAAATTGTCCTGATCATTTTTGGGTATTCTGATCTTGCATTGTTGAGGATTTGTTTTGCATGTATTTCCTATTTTTGCTTGCGGATATAGATCTAAAAGAATGTTGCAGTGCAAGTCTGAAATGAGAGTTCCAAGTTGCTTTTGAAGATCTGTAAATGATTATTCGGTATCTTGTAGCCTTAATTATCAAGCTTAACAAATTAAAGGTACATACATTTGCAAAGGCCTGCACAAGTCTCACATAATGGCTAATATACACACAGTGAACCAAAATCGTGGAAAATAAAAAATTAAATTTCGAATTACACTAAACAAAATAACCACAAGCACAAGGAGTCAAGAAGAATAACCAGGAAAGATGGGATAAAATGAAAGCTGGAACACAATCTGAATTTACATCTTTATGAGACGAGAGCTCAGTCATACAGGCCATAACTATAAACAATCTTCCTACAAAAGGCAGTTCAAAGATTTTCCTGCTGTAAATGGATTTTCTTACATGCATATATCAGTATGTCAACGAATCATTCTCGGCAAAGAAGATGATAAGTTATCTGCTTAAAAAAAAGGGATGGTGGTGGTAATGCAGCTTGGTATCACACATGTCCACCTACTGGAGCTTCTTGCCTTCTTGATCCCCGGAAAAGACAGTAGAATTGCAACTAGAGCATCACCTTATCCCACAGGATCTGATCACAAAAACCGAAAAAAATGTAAGATATAGAGGTGGCCAAATGGGCTAGCCGATAATGGGTTTGTATATGGGTGTTTTTTGGTCAGGTTGGGGAACATTTTTCGTCTAACATTACCATATTTCTCATCACAAGTAATTAATCTTATTTCAAAAAAATAATATAATTTTTTATACGATTTATTAGAAGGTTAAATTATACTTTGGACAGTTTTCACGCATTGTAGTTTTATTTTGCGCAATTAGCGGAAAAATAACCCATAACGACCCGTTCATATTCAGTTGGTTTAAATTTGCCACCTCTAACTAGGGGTGTGCATGAAACCGAAAAACCGAACCTAAACCGAAAAAAATCGAAGAACCGAAACCCAAAAAACCGAAACCGATTGAAAAACCGATGGTTCGGTTTTTGGATTTTGAAAAAACCGAAGTTTTTGGTTCGGTTTGGTTTTAGCATTAAAATAAAACCGATATAAACCGAACCGACCTTTATAAACATGGGAACAAAAATAAGTTGTGATCGAAGCTAATGGACGATGAATATGCTCCGCTAGATTAACTATATTATGTCGAGTAACTACTATTTGTTTCATATACTTCTTATACATGCCATTTATGACACATAATAAGTTCTCTTCTATAAGTTTTTTTATGTTTATTAGGTTTTTATCGTTGTTATTGTGTTGCTTTATAACACATAAATAACTTTTTAAGGGTTTTATCTTATTATCATTGTTGTGTCTTTGGTTTTTCTTATTTGAATTGTTTCTGTAAAGCTTTGAAGGTGTTGGTTTATGATATATTCCAAATCGACTTTGCAAAAGCAAAGCTTGATAAGTCGTATAGAAACCGAAAAACCGAAAAACCAAACCGAAAATAAACCAACAACCGAAAAACAAAACCGACATAAAACCGAAACCGAATGGTTTTTAAAAATCAAAAACCGAAATTTTTCGGTTCGGTTTCGATTTTATACAAAAACCGAACCAAACCGAACCATGCTCACCCCTACCTCTAACTAATATTATTAAGAGTACCCGATAAGTATAAATGGTGCATACCACCATCATCACGAAGTATATTAATAACTTTGAATTCAGATCCTGCAATTGAGGTCGTATCACAAATTTCTGTCAGAAGAGACTCCACCTGTGAATATGGTACGTACAGACGAAACAATTGAATTGCTGTTCCCTATGATATGGCATATTACATAAATCACTATCTGAAGCCCTTAGAATAAATTGGCTTGTTGATCTATAAACATATTGAACTTCATGTTATTTGTAACTAATAAGTCAACTGATTATAGGTCAAACTATTAGGAATCAAGCATAACAAACATTATATCTTACATGGGGCATTCTTGAATATATACGTGGGGCAAAAGAATGAATAGGGTAAAATGACTAGTTCACCCTCATGTGCGAGGCGCATGGGTTCTACCGTCAAAGACAGTCGTCACTTTGCAAGAGGTACTACGAGTGTTAAGGATTTCCGAGTTAATTACTAATGGTGTCAAAATAAAACTCAGAGGTCTATATGTGTCGGTCAACGCTAACCCCAAAGACGATACATGTGATTTAAACTTTTGATTTATAGATGAATTATAAGCTTATGAGATGGAAAATAAGCCGACAAAATAGGCTTATATTTCACATAAACTCGTAAGCGTTAAAAATAAAAAAATAAGATCGTACAAACAAACTCTAAAATTGCTGGTGAGGCCATATTTGCGTCACTGTATTTTTTTTCTTGTTGATAACTGCCGATCTTATGTTTATATCGTGATCACTAACTATATTATTACCATAACATATCACGAAATGTTAAAAACTTGTCCGTGATTGAGGATGACCAACCACGTACTGAACCACTATGCGTTGGCGAATGACAATGATTGCAAACGACCAATGCATGCATACTGGTTGCTTGTTAAGTGCCACCTAAATCATATTACTTTGAGCAAGTATGAGAAAAGATCGAGTATGTATTCAGTTGATATTTTATAACATCTTGTGATTTATTTGGTTTTATTATACTTTATTGGGATAATTACTTGAAAATGTATCATACTTGTCACTTTTTGTTATTGTGTGTATTAAATTTTTTTTTTCTTATTGTGTACTGAACTTTTAAATTTCGACTTTTGTGTGTATTTTGTCACTATTCTAGCCATGTAAAATGACCCCTTCAAATTTTTAAAAAAAATAAGGGTAAAATAGTAAAAAATACACACAAAGGTCAAAATTTAAAAGTTCAATACACACAATAAGAAAAAAAAAAGTTCAGTGTGCACAATAACAAAAAGTGGCAAGTATAATGCATTTTCAAGTAATTAACCCTACTTTATTTAGTAAAAATAATTACATTACTTTGGTTCATATAGATGGTGAGGCAGACGAGGCCTAACTAAAGCGAACAATGGCTTGGCCTTCCATAAATTTTGTAGGTTCTCCTTAAGATCAACTTGTGTTCCACCAGGCGGCATCTCCCATGTGAACCCTTGTACAAGCCTAGCGAGGAGCATAACTGTCATGGTGGTGCCAAAAACCACTCCTGGACACCCACGTCGTCCGGTGCTAAAAGATATCATGTTAAGGTCAGGGTCGGTTAGTACCACTTCATTTCCGTCATTCATGTGACGGTCTGGATTGTAGGTCAATGGGTCATCCCATACCTTAGGATTTCGTCCCAAGCCTGTACGGCTCAATAGTATGTGGCTACCCTTTGGTATGAAATATCCGGATACAGTTGTGTCTTCTGTTGACACGTGTGGGAGGTCGAAAGGGGCTACAGGGTGCAGCCTGAAAGCCTCTCTCACGCAAGATTTAATATAATTAAGGTGAACCAAATCAGATTCTTGAACTAGTCTATCTTTTCCAACCAATAAATCAAGCTCGTGGACTGCTTTAGCAAATATCATCGGCTCGTTTATCATTTCTGCCATTGCCCATTCAATATTGTTGGACATATTATCAAAAGTTGCTATAATGAGATCCTGTATTACACAAAAGTTAATCAATACCGTTCAAACAAAAGCTAAGATCATGATTATTTAAACCACTCAGTGGTGGCCTAGTGGTAAAAGGACTTGTGACTATCACTCTAAGACGTGTGAGGTCTCAAGTTCAATTCCAACTAGGTGCAAACAACCCTGAAGTGGCCACGCCAACCTCCTAAAAAGGGAGGGTTTTACCCGGTTTGAGTCTGTGTGGCAGTGGCCTCAAATCCCGTGCATTAGTCGGCCAAAAGGTCGGAAACCATGGTTAACAAAAAAAAGATCATGATTATATTATTTAAAATGCTCAAGAAACCAAAGATAACGTTAAATCGTTAACCGTACTAGGATTTGGGCTTTTATCGTATCCGCATCCAGTTGAGGGTTTTCTAGGTTGATGAAAACATCGAGGAGGTCGTGTTCAGTCGTCCTAACACCATCTTTCCGTTGTTTAATCCTTTCATCAATCAAAGGATCTTGATACTTTCTTGCAGTAAGAAGACTATCTCTTAAGATCTTCTCATGCCCATCAAAATCAGTTATCCATCTTAACCATGGGAAATAATCCGTCACCCAGAAACCAAAAACATAAGCAATGATTGTTGATATCGAATCAGCAAGCTCGATATCTTCTTCCCCAGGTCCGCCATCTACACTCCCTTTGCCTAAATACCTTCTCCCAAAAATCATCTTCCTTATGATGGTGTTGGTGTATTGTTGCACAATAACTCTCACGTTCATGACCCCTTTTGTGACTTCAACATTAGTCTTGCATCGATTGTAAATATACCTAAACAACAACATATACACATATATATTTGGTTGTCAAGAAGATGAAATAATGCATGAGGTTTGCATGGTTCGACCAAGATTTTCATGTGAAAACTTATATCTTAGGATGAAAGTGCACTTTAAAGAGACCAAACCAAGCAATGCATGGCCAAATATGGCTAATCATTAGTACATATATAACATAAACATACCTAACAAGATAATCAGCTTCTTCGTCTCGTTTATTTTGAAGCCACTTAAGCCTAGTAAACGAAAGTATATCAGACGATAGGATTTTCCTCATCCTCTTCCAGTGATCACCCATTGGAGCAAGAGAAGTGTTCAAGTAGCCATCGCTTGTGAGACAAGTAGACATGCAATCGGGCCTTGACGAGAAGATTTCATCTTTGTCCTTCAAGAATTCACGGGCTATCATTGAATCTCTAACAGGTATAACATGAATGTTTCCAATACGAATACTTAGGATATTGGTGTTCATTTCATCCATCATCCTATCTATCCATCAAAAAGTGGGTTTGTTTCGGAGCATGGTGATTAAGCTGCCTATATAAGGAAGTGAGTTTGGTCCCGGAGGAAGAGGTGGTCGAGATTCATATGCGATGCACCTCATAACAAAGAAAGAAAACATTGAGATTAGAAACAGAATGGAAATAATCATGGTCAGAATTATGAGCAACTTGTTTCTTGTGTTGTTTTAATTTCCTAATTATTAGTTCTTCATTCTTATATATAGGCAATAATAGTACTTGGACTTCTTTCGCATCGTTTTAGTCAATGTCCATTTACGGCTAACACATTTCCTACTTAATTATCATGAAATGATAGTCAAAACAGTCATGCACACATAAGCACGGAGCCGTCGCGATGGAGCAATTCAGGCAATTAAGTAAGAACTTCTCTTTTGGTGTGTCACATCAAGCGTTACATCACACAATAGCTAGGCTAAAGCGGTCATGCTCCATTAACATACATAACCATGTACGAAAGGCAAGCTAGGCGATAGTTTTCATTTGGCATGTCACGCATCGCGTGCAAATGATCAGTAGTATAATCTACATACAGCAATGTAGGATAGATGTTAGCGAACTCCACTTTGACTTCTGAAGAACTTACGTGTTCTATCTCTAAATCTGTTTCAGTAGAATACATGAAACCTGCTTCAAGGAATGCACACAATCGACTAATAACTCGTTTAATTGTTAGGCCTATTTCTGCTGTTTTGGTTTACTAGAGAAGAATTTGAGAATACGATAACGTTTTCTTGTATAGACAAACACTCTTCTAAACGCTCTGGTAGCCAATTTTGAACATAACATCAACATTTCGTTCCAGATATTGTTGTATAGACGAGATAAATCAACGGGTCGACGAGATATAGGGTATGTTTGGCAGAGGAGAGTATGAGAACCGAAGAGATAGGTCGTATGTTAATTAATGTAAATTTAAAATAACAATAATTATATTGATACAGATATGACAAATGCAACCAATAGTGATGTTGATTTGTGGTGGTTTGTCTTGTGAATTTATGATTTTAAGTGCAAAAGTCTGACTTTGACTTCTAAGATGTTTGAAGTAGGGGTGCCAATTCAGGTCGGGTTCGGGTTGGCGGGTTCGGGTTGGCAGGTCAGAAAACTCTAACCCGAACCTGACCCATTTAAATAATCGGATCAGCTATGTCAACCCTAACCTGTTTACACATAACCCGAACCTGACCCATTTAACCCATATATATAGTTGGGTTGACGGGTTAAATAGGTTATACGGGTTGAATAGGTTAAACGGGTTTCTGGTTGACTCATTAACCCGTTTTTTAATATACAAATGTTGGCTCAATTACACGGGTTTAACATTGTTTAAACGGGTTTGCAGCTGGTCCTAGGACCCTGTTTTAACCCATCTTTTAACACCAGATAATAAAAATAATATACAAATTAATAATTATTTTTAATTTAAAAAAACATCTTAAACGGGTTGCGGGTCTGACCAGCTTACTTTATTCTCAACCCGAAACCTACCCTCGTATGTTAATTAATGTAAATTTAAAATAACAATAATTATATTGATACAGATATGACAAATGCAACCAATAGTGATGTCGATTTGTGGTGGTTTGTCTTGTGAATTTATGATTTTAAGTGCAAAAGTCTGACTTTGACTTCTAAGATGTTTGAAGTATGCAACCGTATGTATTTACGATTGGCCGGTGCATAAACTGAAACCCAATAAAATTCCATTCATAACAAGATCATTATTGTTTATTTGAAGTTTACAGAGTTGACATTAAGTTTTGGGCTAGCTCAAAATGAAAATCAAAATGTCATCCTACCCCAAATAAAAGTGTTTTCACTTTTACCCCTATATTCTTTTATTGACGTCAAATTATTTTTTTTTCTTATGTGATCATTAAAGTGGCTTTTTTTTGCTTTTATGCAATGTTTTAAAAACCGGGTCTCTAATCGACCCGGTCGAGTCACCGGGTCACCGGGTTACCGGTTCAACCGGTTGGCCCGCCGGGTCAACCCGGTTTTCAAAAATAAATAAAAAATAATAATATTTCAATAATACAAAAAATTATATATATAAATTATGAATATACTTTATATTTAGCCTAAAAACGATTTACTACAAAATATAACATGTAACAAATAAAAATTACGTTGCAAATATATATTAAAAACTTACTTTATTTATAAAAAAACATGAAAAAATCAAAACCCGGCCGGGTCAGTCAGCTTAAACCCGGCGGGTCAAACCGGGTTTCGAAAATATGAAACCCGATTTAATTTGACCCGTTTTTTTGACCGGAACCGGTTCAACCGGTTGACCCGACCGGATCGAACCGGGTTTCAAAACATTGCTCATTCAGAAGTTCATCGTTATACTAAAACCATAACTTCTTTCTAAACAAGACTCGAGTATGTGTGTAATATGTAGATTAAAAATGTAATATGAATAGTAAGAAGCCAAATACGAATAAACACTACTAGCTATTAAATCCTATTCTACAAATGAAATCACACCTCTGACCCATTAATGAACTTTACATGTTTGAAAGGAAAAGGGGTGTTAAGATATTTAATAAATTATTCGAACATATAGAGATGGACAAAAACAAAAATATAGTTTGATAACTAATTTGATCTTAATCCTTTTTTTAACGGCTGATCTTAATCCATTTGTTTCGTTGATTCAAATCATTAACATGTCGTGTTCAATCTTGATGAGATGAGATATGGTATAACATGTGTTTGTTTGTGTGCGCATAGCTTTCTATTTATATAATAAAAAACCATTAATTACTAGACTGATACGCGACTATTATTAATTAAAAACTTAATCGCAAGTTTGTGTCTGTATAATATACAAAATTACAATCATGTGGAATCACGTCAATTAATCCATCCACAAAATCCCACAAATCACCACACCTCTTATCTTTCTTTATAAAAACCCCGAATCCTCATATCTCACGTCACAAACCAATTCTGAAACCAAACCACGCATCCCACAAAAAAACTCCTTACACTATGAAAGTTGATGAAATATTTTGATTTTGCTGTCGTGATTGGGTTGTTAAATAAAAAATTGTTGCTTAAGATGGTTGTTTTGTTGTTGGATATAAAAATTGTGTTGTGAATAATGTTAATGTATAAAACTAGAATGAACAAGGGTCTGATTTAATCAGTGGGATGTGCTAGACCAAATGGTTATTTTTGTTATTTATGAATCGTGATGGTTGTGATGTGGTTAAAACCAAGAGAAATTTGTGTTTTGAAGAAAGTGATTAAAAGAATCAGTGGGATTTGGGGTCGTTAATGGGCCAATAAACCAAATATATACCTACTAAATATGAATGGTTAACAAGCCAAAGTGCGGGGCGGGTTATTTTTATTGGTGTGCTCAGGCATAAAAACTTGCGCGGTGCGGCGGGGCTAATTTTTTCCCGAATTATTTTTTTCCCTTGTTTTTTCCTTATAAGTTGCCAAAACAATAGGTCATGATACTTGTATAGTAGTAGACAGGACTACATAAGGTTGATTTGAATAGTGAGTCTACCAAAATTGCTGAATTGCATAATCAATAATCTGAGTTAGTTAACAATAATGTAGGCCCTTTATGTAGCACCTTAAAATTTTAGAGAATCATGCTAAGCTCAAGTGCTTATGAGTAAATACTTTATCAAGTTCATGACTGCAGGTGGAGTAAAAAAAATTTTAGCAACTGAAATTAAAAGCCTCGTTGATGATAATTTCAGTTGTGTCCAACAGTTATATAAAACAAAAAAAACCGAGCATACAAACCTCGTTACTAATAAGAGTACGTATTGAAATCGAAGTCAACACACGCATATAAGTCGAACCATCTCAGTATTTCACGAACTGTTCCATCAAACTTCAAATTACTTCTCCACTTCTTCCGTCATACACATGACAGTTCCGCTGAAAAAAGGAACAAATAGGAGTAATAGATTAGCTAAAGTGAAACAATTGTTATTTTTCTCCAAAGTAAAGTCATATAAAAATTGCAGAGTGGCCAAACTCATATGTAAAGCTAAAAATTGTTTATAAAAAACTTAAAACAAAGAGGCCAACCGATTTCTATGAACACGAAAATAGCAGATCAACTTCAATAGTAAATACTATTAATATCAAACATTTTTCACTAAATCCTAATATAAATTCAATGTTGCTCCTACCCGTCGGCTACTTTAAAAGGACATGACCTGATATCCTTATACACTCTAAAAGGCCATGACATGATATCTTCTGCATACTCTTCAACCACTTTAAAGGGCAAGACCTGATATCCTTTTGCACTCTACTACCGCTTCCCGCTTAACATCTACATACAACGTTGCAAAAAGAAAGAATTTAAATACTGGTATTTAAAAGTATGAACCTTAGCAAAAAAACATTGTCTTTGGAGTTACCGTTGATGAGAAACGTATCAACTCTTTAGACATAAACATACCCGTGTAGACCTAAAACGGTTCTTTTTGAAGAATAATTGTTGAAATCTGCCCCAATTCATCAACTACAGCAGGAATGTGTGTCTTGTTCCCTTTTGAGCAACCACACGCGACTGAACCAAACAACAACGATGGTTAGTCCATGCCGTTTAAGGCAGTCAAGAATGTAACACCCCCAAATCTCTGGTTTAGCGGAATGTTCATATTCCGAAGGGCGTTACTTCATAGATCAATAGCACAAGATATGAGAACGACCACTAAACGTGTCGTTTAAAAAAAGATAGATTGGATTTAACAAATACTTATTCATTACATAAGTCCATGACTTCAAATTGTTCGACAACATAAGTAAAGATTTCGGTTTATAACAAATATCCCAAAATGTAATACGCCCCAAATCTTATTATTGACTCCCCCAAAGAGTGACCCCCAGTAATCTTGGTCACCTCGTGCCTTATTGACCTGAGAAAACATGCTTAAAACGTCAACATAAATAAAGTTAGTGAATTCATAGGTTTATGTAAATCAATTGTAGGACCGCAAGATTTTCAAGTGTATGATTAAACAATAGATGCAAACATCATAAAAAGTAATTACGGTTTTCTAAGCTCATGACACCGAAGTTCGACGTATATGAATGCAATAAATTGCCAATAAATACCCCTGAATGATGTTCTAACCTGCAACATCCCAAATCCGACATGGTATATGATTGGTTCCTTCTTATATAGGTAAATATAAATAAATAATAATATAATAGATACTACTACTTATATATATTAACCAAACCAAATCAAGTGTCCCGTGAAAAGTTTGCAAGAAATGAAAATTCAATAAAATCCGAGTTATATAAATATTCCCCCGGGTCGTTTTATCCCCAACCGAGGCGGGAAATTTGACCGGTTACCATTTTTGGTTTGACTTTTGGATGCTTGAATACAAGAAGGATTTGATTTTTGAGTTTCTAAATCTACGGGAAAAACATAAAAAGGCACGGGAATTTAAACCTAATACTACGGGAAAGCAATAAAGGCAATTTAATAACTTAGAAATCTACGGGAAGCAAAATAAGGCAAAAAATGAAATCCTAAGTCTACGGGAACATAAAATTAAAAGCAATTAAAGTTAAAACGCGAAAACGAGAACGGGATTTTAAACCCGTTCTTTAAAAAACGAAATCTTACAAATTTAACCCTACGGATGCAAATTTATTTTTCCTAGGTCCTACATGATAAAAGAAAATTTTTAAAAAAAGAATTATATTTTTTTGACTTTTATTTTTTTATTATGATTTAAATACTGATTTAATGAAATAAAATGATTAAAAATAGTAAACAAATTTATAAAAATCTAAAAAAAATACAAAAAAGTACTTTGAAGAGTAAAGAATGCAGGAAAAATAAAAAATTTGAAAAACAGCTTATAAATAAGCCAGTATTAAGCTACTAAGGCTGAATGCAAAAAAGGGAAATAAGGCATAAAATAATAATAGGAGGGACTTATGACAGAAAAGTCCCAAGGGCAGAGATGGTTTGTGTGTGTTGTGTTGAGGTGCTGGCTAACTAAGGGGGAGGTCATGGGTTCGAGCCCCATGCCTTCCCTTTTTGTAAAACATTTTTTTTTAATTTTTCTTTTTGAAACTTAAAGACAAGCTGGAAATAAGCACATTTTACAACTACAACTTTTTGTGAAAACTTAAAATAAGCCAGGAAATCAGCTGAAAAGGATGACAGATTATGCTTAAAATGAATTAAGGCTTAAGGGGCTTAAACTATTAGGCAATTAGAACTCAATAAGCTAATGGGGAACAAAATAAGCAAGCACGGACCTAAATCTAAACGTAATAAGCACATCTAAACATAAATAAGATAACAAACAAGCTGAAAAAGCATTAAAGAACAAATAAGCAAAATTAGCTAAAAAGGGGCAAAACAACCTAAAGAGGCAACTTAAAGCTAATTTATAAGCAACCTATAGGATCCTTATGGCTTAGGGGGGTATAAGACCTTAAAGCTAGTCCTATAAGCTACTATAAACAACATTTAAAAAGAATTTTGAAATTAAAATGAGCTATGAAAAATGCAAAGGAAAAAGGGTGCTCACACTCAGTAGCTACTGAGTATGGTTTTCTTAAAAGAAAAAAAAAGCTTTATTTGCTGCCTCAAATTGTAACATCCGGCAATTTTCGGAATTTATAAATAACTATTTTACCCTTTGACTTTTTGGGTCCGAATTGACTTTTTGACTTTTGACGTTTTATTGTCTAAATAAAAGCAATTACCGCGTGGCCAGTAAAATTTTTGGAACGTATTTCAAATAATAAATCATATTTATTATTATATTCCTCAAGTGGAAGTTATTTTTAACTTATTTGGCTCGAAAACGAAAAAGGGAGTAAGTTATATTTTAAAGATATATTAAATTATAACTATACAATAACCTGACAACTAACGAAAACTATACTTTTACAAATGAGGCAACATTTTTAGCTACGACCCGTCAATAAGACAAAAGATTAATTTATAAAATATTATTTTATAAAATCCTGACTAGAAGGTAAAATCATAACTTTTGTAAAAGCTTTACAAACATCGGTTGTTTAATTCATAACTTTAAGACGCGTGTCTACTTT
>BQNB010007113.1:49775-94764 GCA_026074375.1 Tanacetum coccineum
GGCACAGGTAAAATAGCAGTTTGTTCACTTCAATCTAGCGGTTTGCCAAAATTTCACTAGCGGTTTGGTCACTTCATTCTAGCGGTTTTATAAAGTTATAATAGCGGTTTGAGTAACTTAAGCATAGCGGTTTGGCAGTCTTTTCACTAGCTATTTGACTTATCAAGCGCGCGGTTTGGCAAGGCTAAGTCTAGCGGTTTGACATACTCGTCTAGCGATTTGAACACCAATCCTTTAAGCGGTTTGGCATATTAAGTTCGCGGTTTGTCAAGTTTAGGTCTAGCGGTTTGTCTTGAATAATTCCATCGATTTGTCAAGTTCTAATTTCGGTATGAGCTCTGATATGTGTGAAAACACATACCGTTTTATATCCAAAATGACCCATAAAAGACAAAAGTATGCTTAAAATGCTTGTATATGGCTTGTTTTGTCTTTGTGATTGTGTAGGTACGGATATTGCAAAAATCTCAAGAAAACGGTCAAAACCGGACAAACACGAACACGGGAAAGGATAGAGAATACAAGAGCCGAGAGAATGCTATCAAAGGTCAACAAAAGTCAACCTTTGGTCAATATTAGTCAACCACAAGAAGACAAAACTCCAAAAACACCCAAAACAGCCCTCATATTTTTAACCATATTTCACAAAATACATTAAAAGCCCCGTACACCGTTAGTCCTTTTTATTAAATAAAGACTAACGGTCGTTTTCTTTATTATAAAACCCAAAACATAAAACTTATAAACCTGTTACCCTTCTTAAACCAAGCCTAAAATCAATTGCTTGGCTCCAATCTTTTGTATAAGCCAAAGTCTCAAACGAGTAAGAGACCAAAGGTCAACAAAATCAAATACACCTTTTATAAGATGATTACGCGGGAGGGAAAAGTCGGTTTTTACTATTTACTTCTTCCCCGAATAACCACGAGTCCCAATCAAGGGGTAAACTGCAAATTTGAGTGATGTGTGGCAATGAAAATTCAAGTGGAAAAGGAATGACCATGGAAGGGGTTTTAGGACTCATACAAGCACTCCTATTGGTCAATCCCCAAGAAGAATGATACGCGGGCAATGAAGGAAACACACCAATCATTTGAAAATTTCACTAAAACACTTGCAAAAGAAGCACAAGGGTCTGACACACGGATTGCCACGCTAGCAATCTGTGTGCTCCAAAATTGATCCAATGGACAAAGAGTTATGATCCAATGATTGAAATTAAAGGAAGGGCCAGGATGAATGGGAGCGTCTAACAACCTGAAGACCTAGAAGCTTCTCACTACATCTATAAATAGAGGGATCCTTCACTCAAGGGAGAGGAGTGTAGTTTTTTTTTTAGTTTATTTTTAGATACTAATTTAGCTTATCATGTAATTTTCAATTTTAATGTCATTTAAATACTTGTAACCTTTCTTTTAAGTATTGTAATCTCGTTTTCATTAATAAAAGTTGCTTTTCATAGTTAAGTTTGTACTTAAATCTGTTTTACTTAACGCAATATGGTTTAAAATTTAATAGCTCTTTATAGCTATTAAGCTAGTCCTATGCTCATTTAAGTTCAAAAAGCTTAAATAAGCTCAATCATACTCAAATACTCCCCCAAGTTTACCACAGCTTAAATATGGATGATGGATCAAACCTGGAAGGATCCATAGACCTCACTGGCTTATTTTCAATAAGCCAGAGCTTGTAGACATAAGCTCTGTTGAGCAATAATCCCTGTTTAGCTGGGATTTCAGGTTCTACTTCATTTATTTTTCTGTTTTCATAATTATAGCTTAATCCTGTTTTTGAATTTTGCTTAATCTGCTTATTTGCTTACTGCTTGTTTAAAGTTGATGAATATTTTTGCTTAATCTAGTTATCCTCTTAGTATTTTAATGATTTATGTTTCAATTGTTAGCTTACTTTAAATGTTTGTTCAAGTTTCTGTTTTAAAATCAGTGAAAAAACAAAAAAAATTAGCATTAGCTTATTACTAATAGTTCTGGCTTATTTGTGAGCTTTATTCTGCTTATTAGGTTTTATAAAAGCTTCATGATATCTGGTATATGCATTTTGATCTTAAAATCTCAAGGTTATAAGCTAAAAATGGATAAAAGTGAAAATGACGGCGGTTTCCTGTTTGGGACAAGCAGTACTAACTCATGTTAGTACTGCTTGAGGTCCTCTTATCCTTTAATTTCATCTTAAATCCAACAATTTGGTTTATAAGTGCAGGATTTATAAGTTTAACTAGGTTTGGTTAAGCATTCATAAGTTAGATAGTTAATATTAGAATCTGTGATCCTTTTTGGTTAATTTTCAAGTGCATTTTAGCTCAAAGTCTGTTTTAGGTTGTTATTTTGCTTTGTTTTGCTTCTTGTTTTTAGTTGTTGATAGTTAAGTGTTAGATTGATTCTCATTAGGTCTGCATAGTATGGTAACTTCAGATCCTGGTCATTTGTGCAAACTGCATCGGGTAGGTAAACACACAATTCTGTCAATTTTAGGATCTAAATTCAGAGGATAATTGTAGATTTTTGGTTTTGAAATTTAAATGCATAAGTAGCTTTTCTTTTAGGTAATTAATCATAAGTTTTAGCTTGATTTTTCAAAATTTGCTTATTTGAAGATCTGTTTTTAAGCTCTAAAATTGATTTTTGTCTTTTTAAACAAATTCAAAAACTCAGTACCATCTGAGTATATAAGCTGTTTTCTACAGCTTCTTTCATAGGCACTTATGGAGTTTCAAATTTTAGTTTTCAAAAAGCTTTTCTTAGAAGCTGATAGTAAAAGTTCAAAAAGTGCAAGCTTAAGTTTTCTTAAATTTCTCAATGTGCTAGCCTTATATTAAGAACTCAAAGTCCTGCCACAGGGGCCTGTTTGGTTCTTAGTTTGCTTATAGGTGCTTATTTTTGGAACTTCAGCTTTAGGCTTATTTCTTTGCTTATTTCTAGACTAAAGCTGTTTATTAGGTTAGGATTAATATATAAGTAGCTTATTGTTCATAAGGTTTAGCTTAATTCAACTTTTTGAGTTCTAAAATTTTGAAAAAGCCAAAAATCTAGTTAAGTAGTATATGTCACCATTTCAGCTGTTTTCTAGCTTAATTAGATTCTTTCAATAATAGTTGCTTTTATTAAGATTGTTACCTTTCAGCTTATCTAAAAACTTGCTTTGTGTTTTTTTTAAAAACTTTTTAAATAAAAAAAAATTGAATGAGTGGCAGGGTTAGAACCCCTGACCTCTTGGTCTCCAACGTCCCACACACACCCACTCTTAACCAACTTGCTACAATAGCTCATCCGTCCTTTTTCCTTTACATTTTTGTTTTATACACGTTTTGTTCTTAGCTTTTAAAAAAAAGTCGTAGCTTATTTAGGTCATTTCCCAGCTTATTAGATAAGCTGAGCGTTTGCTTTTATTTTTCTCTTGTTCCTTACATCATTTAGCACTTATTGCAATTTGTTCTCATTTAATAGTTTAATTTTTTTAATTTTTTCTTAGTTTAAAAATTTTGAAAATCAATATAATAAAATAGAAAATAAATTTTTTAAAATTACTAAAAGATAGTTTTTAGTTTTAGATAATTTACTTTTAGGATTTATAGGATATTAAAATAATTTTTACCCTTTTTAGATTTTAATTTCCATTTTTCACTTTTTAATTTAGTTTTATAAAATAGGTTTTTATTATAAAAAAAAATAGTTAAAAATAGTTTTCTGAGTTTTTATAATATTTTAGATTTTTTCTAAGTTAGAAAATCATTTTTTAGAATTTTTAGGAATTAATTTACTATTTTCTAGGATTTTAAATAGATTAAATTAGTTTATAATTCATTAAAAATTATTAAAAAGCAAAAAAAATATAATTCCTTTTTCTAGAATTTTCTTTTATCTTAATTTAGGTTTCGAAATTAAATTTGCATTTGTAGGATTTAATTTTGCCTTAGTTGCTTATTTGTCGCGGTTTCTTCGTGCCCGTTATTTGTTTTGGTGCTTAATTGTTTTCATTTGCTTATTTTAATTGTTGTTTTTAATTGGTAGATATAGATAATCAAATCAATTTTCAAACCCATTCAAATCATTGTCCAAGTGAAGACGAGGATTCAATTTCACAATTCTTTAGGACTTAACGACCCAGTAATCACTACCGGTAAATATACGTATATATATATATATATATATATATATATATATATATATATATATATTAATTGAGTAGAATTTTCTTTTTACCTTTGTCCTCAAGGGTAATTAGGGAATTTCTTCATATACTTTTATATTGTTATGCATATATACTATTGACTGCAATCAATTTTTGGCGCCGCTGCCGGGGATTTGTGATTATGATTCTTTCGTTTGAAGTTTGTCGATCGTGATTTGAAGAACCTTTCGTTTTCGAAAGTTACGTTTTTTTTAAATAAAATAAAAAAGTAAAAACAATAAAAAGTAAAAAATATTTTTCTTTTCTTTTATTAGTATAATTATCATATAAAAATATTAAAAAAAATCATCAAAAAAATAAAATTGTCCATAAAAAAATAATAATAAAAATTAATAACAGATGGTAAAAGTAACTCCAACAAAAATTAGACTTCATTGAGTTATTATCCATCAATAAGTTCCCATAGCTCGAAATTATAAGATTTTAAAAAATTAACATTTGTGTCACTTACGGAAATATTGCTCACCTTAAAAAGTAAAATTTTTAAGGAGCTAGCGTGAAAGTAAGGTTATTATTGGTTTTAAGTTGTCTATCTCGTTCTCCGTTAAAATAGGATTGTTTTTAAAAAAAATTAGTATAAATTATCTTTTTCTATTTTTGTTGCTTGCGCAACTTGTTCTCAAAAACCCGCACCATTAACCGTCAACAAACAAGCCCCATCGGCTGTTGTCGAACCATTTAATTTAGAAGAGAACTTTGATAATCCTCCCCTAGTTCCGATGGCCGATAACCGGGACTATTGGCGGATTGCTCCAAGCCACCCACCGAGGGTACGGAGGGGATTGCAAATCGTTTAATTCCGAAATTTCACACTTATTTTGTGGGTTAAAGCATGGTTTGATCATTTGTTTTATAAAAGAAAGAAGCAGTTTTCGGACATGATAAAGAGGATCCACATGCTCACATCTGTTATTTCAACAAGATCACCTCAACGATGAGATTCCCGGGAGTCCGGGGGCAGTCAATTAAGTTTATGCTTTTCCCATTTTCTCTCGAAAGGTTCGGCCCCGGGGAGGATTTGGCTAGAGGAAAAGAACCTCTCGACTCCAATTTTGACATGGGATGATCTTGTTTCAAAAATTCATTAATCAATTCTTCTCCTTCAAAAATAAACGGACAAATTTCGAAGCAAAATCACAAAATTTCAACAAAGATTTGGACGAATCATTTTACAAGCTTGGGATACGATTTATGATCTTCTTCGAGCATGGCCACATCACGGGATTTTTTAGTAATTTACTCACTAGATACGTTTTACAATGCTTTAAAATGATAAGGATCAAGATTCGTTGAAATTCCGCTTGCGGGTGGATGGAAACTTTTTTGGAGAAGATGCTCATGAATGCTTGAAAAATGACTCGAGGAGTAAATTCTCAAAGTTCGGTAATTCACGAAAACAAGGCAAAAAGTCTGTTTGCAAAGTTGAGTTCGAGTCTCATTACCCGGAAATTTCACCTGATGTTGCTGCTCTTACAACCGAAGTTTCTGAACTTAAGAATATGATGAAGACTATGCTTATCGACAAGCAAAAAGCCCAAGCTCCCGTGCCCGTAAAAACGGTCGAGCAGAGTTGTGTAACTTGTGGAGGAACTCATTCTTATAGAAATTGTCCAGCCACCGATGGCAATGTTTATTGAGACAACATTCAAGAGTAGGTTTCAAAGCTTCTGCTAGCTTAAGTTTTCAATCAAGGAAATACCAATTCTTTTAGACCTCCGATGGTTGCGAACCAATCCGCTTCTGGTTTTCCTCCGATTCAAAACAATTAAAACCGTTTCAATCAGAATCAAGGAAATAATTTCAACCAAAATCGGGGAACCAATTTCAATCAAAACCGTGGAAATAACTTCTACCAAGGACAAGTTTATCAACCTAACCGATTAGGTAGACCACCGGTTACCAATCTCACCCTTAATCATGTCCCGCTCCTCCTGCTAAATGGAAAGATGTTTCAAAAATTCAATTTTGAGATTATGGCAAGGCTAATGATGCAATATTGAGGAATATGCAAAAATCAAGGCCAAGGTTTACAAAACCAGATGACAAAAAATTTACGTGGAAATGCTTTCTAAGTTCGTTGTAATCAAATAAAAAATTCCAATACCGCTTCAACTTCGAGTTCAGGTTCTCTTCCAAGTAACACTGTTTACTAACCCGAAGGAAGACTTGAAGGGGATTACTACCCGAAAGCGGGGGTTGTTATCAAGGACCTACGATTCCTATACTTCTTTCCTAAAAGTAATAGTACGTAGAGACCGAGGTGGGTGACAATAGGACACGGTTTTTTCCTACTAATACGGAAATTCCTGAAGACGTCCAACCTCCGGTTGTCCTAGTTGAAAACCAAAATCCCATTTCAAGCTTAGTTGTGTGCTCCCTTTTGTGGTGATGCCTAACCCAAAACGTCGATTTCCTTATACTTCACGGCGATATGATAGAGGAGATGCGCCGTGGGGAAAATGCTAACGAAACGAATTGAGCAATTCCTTACAAAACCTTTAAAGATATGAGTTTCGAAATAGCTTCATGGATGCTTTGAACTCTTATACCCAAATTTGCTTTTTCACTCTTAAAGCCTTAATCGGAAAATAAAGAAAAGCTTAGTGATTTGGCTAGACCCTTTTGAAGAACCATTGCATCGGTGGGAATAGTAACATGTTACCCGAAAAAACTTAGTGACCCCGGCAGAAGATTCTTTAATCCATTTAAAATTTCACGGAATGGATGGTTGCTTTAGCCTTGCCGATCTTAGCGGTGGCATAAATCTCATCGCCATTTTCCGTGTTGGAAAAAGCTTAAGCTTCCAAACCTGACTTCCGACGTGCCATGGGACTCACTCCGGAACTAGCGGGACCGTTTCGATCTCCCGAACCGAATCGGGTATTGCTAAAGATGTCAACGTTTTTAAAGTTGGTGTATCCAGTGTCAGCTGACTTTCGTGGTAGTAGATTTTGACCCAGGACCCTTCGAGTACTCTAATTCTTGGGACGTGTTTTCTTAGACCGGGTCGTGCTTTGATAGACGTGTACGAAGGTGAATTAACCCTTCAAGTGGGCAATGATGCCATTACTTATAATCTTGATCAAACTTTGAGATACTCGGTTAATTATAATGATATGACGGCGAACCGAATCGACGTTGTTGAATTAGCTTGTGAGGAGTATTCTCAGGAAGTTCTAGGATTTTCCGACGTGATCGCGAGTGGCAATCCCACTCCCGGATATGACCCGATAGTTTCAAATTCTTCTCCGACTCTCACTCCTTTCGGAGATAGTGATTTTCTACTTCTCGAAGAAGCTGATGCTTTTCTTGCTCTAGCCGACGATCCAACTTCACTGGAAGTTGATGAATCCTATTATGACCTAGAGGGGGACATTCATATTCTCGAAGCACTCCTTAATAGTGATCCTTCACCTCCTCCGAACCAAGGAAATTATTTGTCGAAAAAATAAAAAGGAACTTAAAATTTGTGAAGCTAAAACTGCCAAATCTTCAATTGATGAACCTCCCGAGGTCGAACTTAAGGACTTACCGCCTCATCTCGAATATGCATTTTTGGAAGACAATAGCAAGTTGCCGGTCATAATTGCCAAAGATTTGAGTGTCGATGAAAAGGCTGCTCTCATAAAGGTTCTAAAGTCCAGAAAGCAAGCCATCGCTTGGAAACTCTCCGACATAAAGGGTATTAACCCGGAATTTTGTTCTCATAAAATTCTTATGGAGAGGACTTTCGAACAGCAGTTTCCAACATTAGAGAAGGGTAATCCAAAGGATACCGGATTTGTCATTAAAGAAAGAGTTTGAAAAACTTCTTGATGCTGGAATTAATTAACCCAATCTCGTGAAGTCCTTTGGGTGCCAGTGGATTGTGTGCCAAAGAAAGGAGGGCCCATGACCGTTAGAGTTAGTGACCAAATGATGTGAAAATGAATTAGTACCAATAGACTTGTAACGGGAAGGAGAGTATGTATTGATTATCGTAAGTTGAATGAGTACCCCGGGGTAGGGAAGGTAAAGACCACTTCCCTTTGCCTTTATGGGGGGGTAAAATCAAATGCTCGAGAGACTCGCGGAAAATGAAATACTATTGTTTCCTCGATGGTTTCTCGGGTTACTTTCAAATACCAATCGGATCCAAAGATCAGGAGAAGACCACATTCACATGACCATACGGCCGTTTGTTACCGCGCATGCCTTTTCGGCTTATGCAATGCACCAGGCCACGTTTCCAAGGAGTGTGTACGATGGATATCTTCCATATATGATTGAAAAGACTGATGGATAGTTTTCATGGTCGTATTTTCAGAGTTTTTAGAACTTCTTTTAACGTGCTTTTTCCAATTTTGAAAAGATGCTTAAACGGTGTTGTGCGTGGTGAAGACATAATTTGGCTACTTTAAAGTGGGAAAAAAAAAAAAAAAAAAAAAGCCATTTTATGGTGCGAAGAAGGCATCGTCTTGGACACAAAAATTTAAAGAAAGATTAGAAGGGTGGGGGGGCCGACCCAAAGCCAAAATAAACGTCATTGCTAAGTTACCTCACCAACTACTTCAAGCGGTAATTAGGTGTTTTTTCTCGGACATGCAAGGTTTTTACCCGTAGATTTCATCAAGGACTTTTTCAAAAAAAATTTCTTCGACCCATGACTATCTCCTTGAGAAATACATCTTGCTTTGTCGTCTAACGGAATGCATTCAAGCTTTTTAGGACCTTTAAAGAAGAAGAAATTAACTGAAGCTCAATTCTGATTGCCCCCGACTGGGACCAGGCCCTTTGAAGCTTCTGTGTGTGATTGCATAGCGACTATGCATAGGTGCGGTTTCTAGGACTACGAATTGAGAAAAAAACACTTTGGCCTATACATTATGCAAGCAAAACAATGACCAATGGCGGAATCGAAACTACACCACAAGGAAAGGAATGTAGCTGGGTTTGTATGTACGCTTTCGAAAACAAATTCTGGTCATACCTCAACATGAATAATAAAAAGCTAGTGTATCCGGACTCATTCCGCCCTGAAGTACCTATTTGCTATAAAAGATTGCCCAAGGCAAAAGTTGCTACGTTGGTTTCTCTTTAAGATTCGGATTTTAAGTAATTGATACGAAGGGTGCGGAGAACTCACGCGGACCGGCTATCTTTCCCAATTAGAAAAACCCGTATGAACAATGTTCTCGATCCAAAGAAATAAATGTAATTTTCCTCTCGAGACACTTAATATGGGACTTCTGTGGTGACCCAAGAAAGTACCCGTGGTTTGCCGATTATGCAAATTTACCACGCGGTGGGAATTTCAGTGTCAATGGAAAATGCTTCAACTCAGCAGAAAAAAAAAATTTTCAAAGATGTAAACATATTTTGGGATGACCCTTTTCTATTTCAAAACCTGTGCGAACAAGGGCCAAGAAGCTGTCGACATCCTCATAGTTGCCATGGTGGACCCACCGGGGACATTACGGTGTGCCAAACTACATGCCAAAAAAGGTTTTGGACTAGGATTTCTCTTGGCCCACATTCTTTCAAGGAGGCCATGAGTTAGTCCAAAAAACTGTGACTAATGCCTAGCATTCAAGGAAAATTTCACAGCGTGATGAGATGCACAAAATTCCATCATGTGTGTGAAATCTCTTGTTGTCTGGGACCTAGGAACTTCATGGGACCATTTCCGTCATCTAGAGGAAAATACAAGTAACATCCTCGTAGCGTCGATTACCTATCACATGGGTTGCAGCCTCCAAAGCGTTCCACTCTAACGATGCTTAGAGTTGTAGTCAATTTTTGAAATCTCTTTTTGCCGATTCGGCTACACCGAGAGCTTATTATAAGCGATTCGTTGGGACCATTTCTGTAATAATAAATTTGCTAAAGTACGGTCTAAGTATGGGGTCACTTCTCATTTGCTTACCGCTTACCACCTTAAACAAGTGGTCAAGTCGACGGTATGCGAATCGTTGGGTTTTTTAAACGATTTAGAAAGGAGGTTTGGGAGGGGTAAACCGATACCTCTTGGTCGATAGGCTTGATGACGCTCTATGGGCATTATGTACCACTTATAAGACACCAATTGGTTGCACCCCTTACAAGCTCGTGTATGGAAAGTCATGTCATCTACCTATTGAATTAGAGCATAAAGCATATAAGGCATTAAAACATGCTAATTTCGATCTTAAAACCGCGGGCGATCACCAGAAGCTGCAACTTAATGAACTTAATGAGCTTCGTGATCAAGCATACGAGAATTCTTTGATTTATAAGGAGAGGACAAAGAAGCTTCACGACTCAAAGATAAAAAACCGCATTTTCAATATTGGTGATCAAGGATGTTGAGATTTGCTTAAATTTTGAGCCTGATACGGCCATGATAAACAATTTTGATGAGCTTAATGAAGACGAATATTTTGACCCAGAGGGAGGTGAGATTGATGTTTTTCAGAATATTGAAGATGACGATTCCTTCACATTTGTCATTCGGACTTTTCTCCCGTTTCTCACCTACCATGTGGATTCTCCTTTACTTCTCTCCACCAGGAGTGAAGACACCATTTTTGACCCCGGCATCTCCACTTAGAGCCGGTGGCATCTCATCGGGATGGAACTTTCATGTGCTTTAATGTTTATCCAAACATTAATGAAAGCCCGATTGAGATTTTCTTTTCCATTTGCTTCCCCATGGACAACTTAATTCGGGGACGAGTCAAGCTCGTGACTCGGTTAACAAAAACAAGCGTTTCTATCTTCTTATCTATTTTCTAACATTTGATGTAAGGGGGCTTGCCTTTTTCTTTTCTCGTGTTTCGTGTTTTGTGATTTTTATTGTCCAGGATTGCCCGGATTTTGAAGCCTCTCGTGTTCATGGTTTTGTCCATTCATACATTCGAGTTTCAAATCCTCAGCTTCATTTAGGGAATCCGATATCCTAAAATCTTATCGACTAAACGTTTATCTTTAGCATACTTAATAAATGGCTTTAGATTTGCGTAGAGACCCTTTTATATCAAGAATATGCATTGGAATTAGTATGGGGGAATCTCACATTGAGGACAATGTTTAGTTTTAGTATGGGGGAATCTATCGATTTGATTGTGCCTGCAGCCGTTGTTTTCACGTAATCCCGTTTTTACCACCAAAATTTAAAAAAAATGAAAAAATTTAAAAAAATTTCAAAAATAAAATAAGTGTTTTGTCACAATTTTGACTTTCCTGCTGGGTAGAATAAGAATAAATTTTGACTCGATCGAGCGTGTTGAGCTCTAGCTTGTTCCTTAACTTTTAGGCTAAGCGTTCGCGATTTTTGCGAAGAACGAAAAATGATAGAGTTAAGTATGAGTTGGATGCTAAACAAGGATTATTTGGAAATCTTAAGAGCTCATGTATGTAATTTGTGGCTTTTTCTCCCATAAGCTCTTAACCGGATTAATATACGTGCTATTTTTTAAATCAACAATTTTTATATAATATATAGCAAAAATTTTAGTCTTAGTTCAAACTTATAGTTGAATTTTTCAAAAAGAAGTATTTTCTATAAAAAAAATGATGATGGATGAAATAATGAAAAATAAAAAATATAATAATAATAAAAGCTGTGGGATGATAAGAGTTTACTACCTCTTTCCGGCTCACAACTGATGTGGTAGTCTTCTAAAGAAAAGCCCATAGTAAGAATAAAAATTCGAGACTGATATAAGTTTGTTGCATCTTGCCGGCTCACAACCGATGTTGCAGCCTTCTAAAAGGTCGAGGGTTACAATTGCATGAATGTTATGTTTAATATTAAGTTTAAATTAATAAATTGATTTCTTTTTGTTAAATTCAAATATGCTTTTGAACTTTGACTATTCTATTTTTAAAGCTATGTATATTCGGGAAACTTGAGAGTTTTTGAAACCTAAGGTCCGTGAGTCCCGATACTAGTCTCTATGGGGTGTCAAAAGCCTGGTCACTTAGCCGCAAGGTTGGGATGTGCCGAGACGAAAGTCGCTACATGGGATGATCTCGCCTTCAAACTCATTATTCTTGGGTGGAACGTGAAGCATAGTATGTTGCAAAACGTTGATCCATGGTTGAAATTCAAAATAGCACATTCACTTAAGATATAATAAATGTCGGGAGTAAAAAGTTCACAATTTGCAAATATGAATAGTGTTAGCATCTTAACTGATATTTAGCTGTGATTTCGTTTTAAGCTTGGTTTGGATAAGTGAAAAGTCGGGGACGATGAATTTATCCTAATTGGGGAATTTTCGGATCGAAATGCATCTTGTTCTATGATCCCTAACAGTTATGGAAATAACGAAAGTCGAAATATTCTAAGTTTATATATATATAAAAAATATATATAATAAAAATGGGAAAATAGGGTGTTTTATAACTTGTGATTTCTAAACTCTCTACACAAAAGTCTTTGCTACTTTTCAAAGATTTAGTTTGGGGAAGTTTTGAGATATTTGGTTGTAGAGCATATAATATTGCGTGAGGACACGTAATCGCTTAGTTTGGGGAATTTTGATATGTATGAAAACACATATCCTTTTTATATCAAAAATGTCCCTTAAAAGACCAAAATTGTGCTTAAAATGCTTGTATATTACTTGTTTTGTCTTTGTGATTGTATAGGTACGGATAATGCAAAAATCACAAGAAAACGGTCAAAACCAGACAAACACGGACACGGGAACATCTAGAGTGTACAAGAGCCGGGAGAATGCTTTCAAGGTCAATCAAAGTCAACCATTGGTCAACAAAGTCAACTCACTAGGAGACAAAACCTTTCAAAATTCCGAAAACAGCCCTTCAAGTCAAACTAAATTGCAAAAATAACCCATAAAACCCTAACAACTGTTATCTCTTTTTATATAGAGATAATGGACGTTATCTTTATTATAAAACCCAAAACCATAAAACCTTATAACCTGTTACCCTTAAACCAAGCCTAAATCAATTTCCTTGGCCTAATTTTTTATATAAGCCCAAAAGTCAAACGAGTAAGAGCCCGGGTCAAAGAAATCAAATACACCCTTTTATAAGAATGAATACGCGGGGAAAGTGGTTTTTACTGTTCACCATCTTCCTCGTTTTAACCTCACCTCGAATCAAAGGGTAAATGGAAATTAATGACGTAGAAAGACAATTCAAGTGATAAGGTACACCCTGGCAAGTGAAGACGTCATGAGAAACTTTGATTGGTTGAAACCCAAGAAGAATGACACGCGGGCAATGAAGGAAACACACCAATCATTTGAAAATTGCACTAAAACACTTGCAAAAGAAGCACAGGGGTCTGACACACGGATTGCCATGCTGGCAATCTGTGTGCTCCAAAATTGATCCAACGAACAAGAGTTATGATCCAATGATTGAAATTAAAGGAAGGGCCAGGATGAATGGGAGCGTCTAACAACCTGAAGACCTAGAAGCTTCTCACTACATCTATAAATAGAGGCATCCATCACTCACAGAAGGGAGTTAATTTTTAGATAATAATTTTAGCTTATCATGTAATTTTCAATTTTAATGTCATTTAAATACTTGTAACCTTTCTTTTAAGTATTGTAATCTCGTTTTCATTAATAAAAGTTGCTTTTCATAGTTAAGTTTGTGTTTAAATCTGTTTCCTTAATGAAATATGGTTTAAAAATTTTAATAAGCTCTTCATAAGCTACTTAAACTAGTCATATGCTCATTTAAGTTCAAAAAGCTTAAATAAGCTCAATCATACTCAAATACTCCCCTAAGTTTACCACATCTTAAATATGGATGATGGATCAAACCTGGAAGGATCCATAGACCTCACTGGCTTATTTTCAATAAGCTAGAGCTTGTAGACATAAGCTTTGTTGAGCAATAATCCCTTGTTTTTGTGGGAATTTAGGTTCTAATTCATTTATTTTTTGTTTTCATAATTATAGCTTATCTGTTTTTGAATTTCGCTTGATTATCTACTTACTTTGCTTATTGATTGTTTAAGTTTGATTATTTATTCTGCTCTTAATCTAGCTTATCTTACACAGTTAGTTTATTTGATTATGTGTTCAATTGTTAGCTTACTTTAAATGTTTGTTCAAGTTTCTGTTTTAAAATCAGTGAAAAAACAAAAAAAATTAGCATTAGCTTATTACTAAATAGTTCTGGTAATTGTGTGCTTTTTATTCTGCTTATTAGTATGATAAAAAGCTTCATGATATCTGGTATATGCATTTTGATCTTAAAATCTCAAGGTTATAAGCTAAAAATGGAAATATATATAATATAAAATGTGAAATAAGGGGGTGTTTGAGACTAAATGCAGTTACTAATCATGTTAGTATGCTTCTTGCAGGTTCCTCTATCTTTAATTTCATCTTACGTCCAACCAATTTGGTTTATAAGTGCAGGTTTTATTAAGTTAACTAGGTTTTTTGGTTAAGCATTCATAAGAGTTAGATAGTTAATATTTGATCTGTGATTCATTTGGTTTAATTTTCAATTGCTTTAGCTCAAGTCGTTTAGGTCAGTTAATTTTGCTTGTTTGCTCTTGTTTTTAGTTGATAATAAGTGGTAGATTGATTCTCATTAGGTCTGCATAGAATAGGACTTAAGATTTGGTCATCTTTGTGCAAACTGCATCTGGTAAGGTAAACACACAAACTGTCACTTTTAGGATCTAAAATCAGAGGATAATTGTAGATTTTAGGTTTTGAATTTAATAGCATAAAGTGCTTTTAGGTAATTAAATCATAAGATTTCAGCTGGGATTTTTCAAAATTTGCTTATTTGAAGATCTGTTTTTAAGCTCTAAAATTTATTTTTGTCTTTTCAAACAAATTCAAAAACTCAGTACCATCTGAGTATATAAGCTGTTTTCTAACAGCTTTTTCAATATGCACTTAGGTTTCAAATTAGTTTTCAAAAGCTTTTCTTAGAAGCTTATAGGTTAAAGTTCAAAAAGTTGCAAGCTAACTTTTCTTAAATTTCTCATTTGCTAGCTTAATATTAAGCTCAAAGTTCCTGCAGGGCCTGTTTGGTTCTTAGTTTGCTTATAGGTGCTTATTTTTGGAACTTCAGCTTTAGGCTTATTTCTTTGCTTATTTCTATACTAAAGCTGTTTATTAGGTTAGGATTAATATATAAGTAGCTTATTGTTCATAAGGTTTAGCTTAATTCAACTTTTTGAGTTCTAAAATTTTGAAAAAGCCAAAAATCTAGTTAAGTAGCATTTGTCACCATTTTAGCTGTTTTCTAGCTTAATTAGATTCTTTCAATAATAGTTGCTTTTATTAAAATTGTTACCTTTCAGCTTATCTAAAGCTTTGTTTTAAAACTTTTTCAAAATAAAAAAAAAATGATGAGGGCAGGGTTAGAACCCCTGACCTCTTGGTCGCCAACGTCCCACACACACCCACTCTTAACCAACTTGCTACAATAGCTCATCCGTCCCTTTTCCTTTACATTTTTGTTTTATACACGTTTTGTTCTTAGCTTTTAAAAAAAAGTCGTAGCTTATTTAGGTCATTTCCCAGCTTATTAGATAAGCTGGGCGTTTGCTTTTATTTTTCTCTTGTTCCTCACATCATTTAGCACTTATTGCAATTTTTCTCATTAATAGTTTAATTTTTATAACTTTTCTTAGTTTAAAAATTTTGAAAATCAATAAAAAATAGAAAAATAATTTTTAAAATTACAAAAAAATAATTTTTAGTTTTAGAATAAATACTTTTAGGATTATAAGGATTAAAATAATTTTTACCCTTTTTAGATTTTTATTTCCATTTTTCACTTTTTAATTTAGTTTTATAAAATAGGTTTTTATTATAAAAATAGTTAAAAATAGTTTTATGAGTTTTTATAATATTTTAGATATTTTTTTAAGTTAGAAAATCATTTTTTAGAATTTTTAGGAATTAATTTACTATTTTCTAGGATTTTAAATAGATTAAATTAGTTTATAGTTCATTAAAAATTATTAAAAAGCCAAAAAAATATAATTCCTTTTTCTAGAATTTTCTTTTATCTTAATTTAGGTTTAGAAATTAAATTTGCATTTGTAGGATTTAATTTTGCCTTAGTTGCTTATTTGTCGCAGTTTCTTCGCACCCGTTATTTGTTTTTGTGCTTAATTGTTTTCATTTGCTTATTTTAATTGTTGAATTTAATTTGTAGAAATAGATAATCAAATCAATCTTCGTCATCATTCAAATCATTGTCCAAACAAAAACGTGGTTTCAATTTCATAAATCGTTGGGACTTAACGACCCGGTAATCACTACCGGTAAATAAATGTATATATATATTAATTGTGTAGAATTTTCTTTTTACCGTTGTCCTCAAGGGTAATTAGGGAATTTATTCATATACTTTTATATTGTTATACGTATATACTATTGACTGCAATCAAGCTCAATCAAATAGTGATTTGTCTTAGTAAATCTCGCGATTTGACTGTTCATCTAGAGACTTGATCCAAACTTACTTATATACTTAGAACCAATAACAAACACTTAAATTGAACATCAAAAACACAAATTCAAGAACACTTAAACAAAATCACAATTACACAATTCTCACTAATCATTAAAACGTTCCTATAATATCATTTCACACAAAATTTTGCAATGTCGACTCAACAAGACATTTATGATGTTGGTTCCGAAAAACGTCCACCCATGCTCAACAAGGACAACTACGTTCCATGGTCTTCTCGTCTTCTTCGTTATGCAAAGAGTAAACCAAATGGAAAACTACTTGTGAACTCCATCAAGAATGGTCCATATGTAAGACGAATGATCCATGAACCCGGTGATCCAAATAGTATACCTCATGTAGCTGAGTCTACTCACGAGCGGACAGATGATGAACTCACCGAGAAAGAAGCAAAGCAAATGGAAGCTAGTGATCAGGCCATTAAGACTATTCTCATGGGTCTTCCTGAAGACATCTATGCTGCTGTAGACAGTTGTGACACAGCTAGGGAAATATGGTTACGTGTTGAACATATGATGAAAGGTTCTAGCATTGGGGCTCAGGAAAAGAAGGCTAAGTTGTTCTATGAATGGGAAAAGTTTAATTCTACTGAAGGGGAATCAATTGAATCGTACTATCATCGCTTCTCAAAGCTAATGAATGACTTCTCTAGAAACAAATACTTTCTAGAAAAGATAACCAGTAATCTTAAGTATCTAAACAATCTCCAGCCTGAATGGAAATGACATGTCACTATTGTTCATCAAACAAAGGATCTGTATGAAGTTGACTACATCCAGTTGTATGATTTCTTAAAATTCAATCAGGCATAGGTGGATGAAATCAAAGCAGAGCGACTCGCAAGAACACATGATCCTTTGGCACTAATGGAAAATTCTCATAATCCTTACAACTATCCAGTGTTTCACCCATATCAACCATCACAGATTACCTACATGCAACAACCACAACCCAATAACAACTTTGTTCCACAACCTTCATTCAACACGAACTGCTTGCCATAACCAATTCCAAATCCCAAAGACATCTCAGATCCCACAACTACAATGAACATGGCACTTGTACTTATGGCTATGGCATTTAAGCTAAACTACTCTACACTAACCAACAACAACCTGATAATTTCATCTAACCCTCGCAATAGGTAGATTGCATAGCCGGGTATAAATATGGGTCAAGACAGACAGATGCAGATGGTTGGAGGTAATGGTGGGAATCAGTTTAGACAATATGCTTGGCAGAATGCAGGAAATTAGATTGGGTACAATGTAGGGCATGTTACAGGGGATCAGAATGGGTATAATGCAATGTAGAATGCAGGGAAACAGGTTGGACATAATGCAGTTCAGAATTTGGGTATTCAGAATGTTAGGAATCAGAATGGGCTTATTGTTGTTCCATGAATTGCTAATCTGAATGTGAATGAAAATATTGTAGCAGCACTGGCTAAGGGTAATGGTAATGGGAATAATGGTAATCATATAAGGTGTTACAACTGCATAGGATTGGGTCATTATGCTAGGAACTGCACAGTCAGAGCAAGGAGAATAGATGTTGCTTATCTTTAGACTTAGTTGTTGATTGCTCAAAAAGAAGAAGCAGGGATCTAACTCCAAGCTGAAGAATTTGATCTGATGTCTGCTGTAGGAGAGATTGATGAGATTAAGGAATTCAATGCAAACTGCATCTTGATGGAAAATTTGCAGCAAGCATTGACATCGGGTACTCAGACTGACAAAGCTCCCGTCTATGATTCAGATGGATCAACTGACGTACACCATTATGAAAATTATTATGATAATGATATATTCAATATGTTTACTCAAGAGGAACAGTATACTGAGTTACTCGAGCCCATTACTGAGCCACATACGGTTCAACAAAATAACAGTAATGTTATCTCTATGGAATCTAGTGTGGAACATAATAGAGGAATAGTAGAACAACATCCTGCTATCGTTGAGGAAACACGTGCTTACATTGAATCATTATATAATAATTTGGTCACTAAAGTTGAGAAAGCCAACACGGTCAATCGCAAAATGAAAGAAACAAATGCCGACTTGACCACTGAGCTTGCAAGATATAAGGGACAAGAAAAATGTTTTGAATTTAATCAAGCAAAATTTAATGAATTTGAAAATGGTTATAAAAAGTTTGTTTATCAAGAACAATGTCTTACAAAAAAGATAAATGCTCTTCACTTAAGTTCTGCTAAACAAATAACGAATTTGAATGAGGAAATTGCAAATTTAAATAACCAGCTTTCAAAGGAAAAAACAATTGTTTCCTATCTTCAAGAAGAAAGGAAAAAGTTGCAAGATGATTTCAAAACACGTGAAGACGAGTTTCTTGATAAACTAATTCAATATCAGAAAAAGATCAAGGAATTAGATAATATTTTGGTTAAAAAGGGTCAGTCGATTCAAACGATGTACATGCTTTCACCCAAGCTAGACTCATTTTACCACACTGAACAGAATATGGCTCTAGGTTATCAAAATCCCTTCTATCTTAAGAAAGCTCAGTAAAAGCAACAGATTTTGTATAATGGCAGAGTATTATTATAAAAGCATGATCCTTCTGCCGTGTATGATTCAGAGGAAACACTACAACTTGCTCAAGAGAGTCGTTTAAAGATGAAACAACTTAACAAATAAATAAAACCGACAAATTATGCAATAATTAATAAACTTTCTGAGGTTTTTGTTTCTCAAAAGGCCAAGTCACGAGAAGAGGTGTATTTTTCAAATACTTCCAAAATGGCCAGTGTTTCATACATAATTTCCAAACTAATTTCAATACATGATGATGAATTTTCAGTTGATACTCCAAGTGTTGCCTGAAAATTTCTAAATGAGGTAAAAGACACCATTATGACTCTTCAAAGTGTTATTAAACATAGAATGAATGCAAACATAAACAATTGGTCATCTCCTGCTTATCAAGAATTTCACAAGATTATTAAGGATGAAATGCCTCCTATCGTTAACCAAGTTGACGCTAGAGTATAAAATTTCAAAAATCATTTTGTAAAAGAGGCAGCTAAATTTGTTTGAGACTTCAAATCTCTTGCAAAAGAGGCTGATGAATCTCTTGATAAGATCATAATTTTGGAAAAATAAAACGAGCGTCTCTTGAGAGCAGTTGTCAGTCAAGATATTATATCTATTGTGCAAAGTCCTTTGGTTGTCAATACATCCGATCTCCAAACTGAGCTTGAACGTACGAAAGAAAGGTTTGAAAATTGTATCATTAAAAGGAAAATGAATATGCTAAACTTTGGAATGATTGGTACAAAAAATGTGAAGAATGTAAATATGACAAAATTTTGTACGATAAATCTTACAATAACATGCAACATCAAATCAAACTATTGTAAGCTCAGTTGAGAGATCACAACGGTAAGAGTATGGACACTCAATGTGCATCAAATTCCCTTGATCCTTTGTCTCATAAACTTGATGATGAGAACATGTCCTTAGAATTTCAGGTTTTGAATTTAGCTAAAGAAAATGAACATCTTAAGTCTATTTACAAGAACCTTTTTGATTCTATCAAATAGACACGGGCTCAAACCAAACTCACAACTTACTCTTTGCAAGAAAAACTTAATGATACGATTTATGAAAATGCCACGTTAAGAGCCCAGTTACATACCATGTTTTCTGAACAACAAAGCGAAGTGAAAGGTACGAGTGCGAATACTATGTTTGCAAAACCATCTATCTTAGGAAAACCACCTTCAACCTTAGGAACAAAACTTTATTATGTCACTCCATTTCCAAAAACTCGGTTTATTCCTAAGGTTGTTGAGAAACATGATTTGTCAAAACCAGTCACTTCACACTCGGTACCAAAAACTTAAGAATCAAAAGTTGTGAATAACGCGAAAGTGATTTCCCCAGGAATGTTTAGGATTGCCCCAGGAATGTTTAGGATTGATCCTACCGTTACTCTGCTAATTCCTGTGTTTACAGAGTATATAACCGAAGGAAAAAGAAGATCATGGAGACGATGAATGTAACATTTAATGAGGTTTTAGCAATGGCTTTTGAACAACGCAGTTCAAAACACGGGCTTCAGGAATGACTTCTGGACATATCAGTTCAAGACTTGCACTTATTTATGCTCTGTCAACAATAACATCTCAAAAACCAATTGAACGTGAATTGGATCTCTTGTTTGAAGCAATGTATGATGATTATATTGGTGGTAAACCGTCAGATGCTACTAGAACTGTTCCTGCTGCTCCAACGACTCAGAATCTTAAAACTTCACATGCATCCACAACAAATGCAGAATTTGCACCGACACCAACAAATTCATCTTCACAAGCTTCAAATACTCCAAGCACTTCATATGATGTTGACAAGCTACAATCACAACCACAACATGTTTAGCAACAAGATAATCATCAACCACTCCAATCAGATGCAGTTGCTGAAAATATTCAAAATACAACGTTCAATGATAATACGTTCGTAAATCCATTTGTATAACAACTTGTAATTTTCATCAATGTAAATATCCATCTATTGAATTAGATGCACTGTAATATCCATCTATTATATATATACCACCTTTCTACAGGGAAATTTTTGCTTTATCTCATTATGCAACGTAACTTGCATCTCTAAAGTAAACGAGCTCACGCAACCTCTACTAATGCCATCTCTGTCTATGTTTACATCATGTAAACATCCTAATATGTCAAGTCTATATCTTAATATCATTTTTACCAAGTACATTATCTATTTAACGTACTTTTCAAAATGTTATATCAAAACAAGCATTAAACATTAACGTTTATATCAAAACCCTAATTATATGTAATGTATACATATAAAATGAATGTGCAAGCCTTTAAAGCATGTGTACAAGTGTACAATGCACCACATTTGAATTATATTTTCCCTCCAAGTCAATGTACAACTCAATTAAGCTCAAAGTACAAATCAATGAAGCATAAAGTCAAATAAGTTCATTTTACCACCGTTTTCATTCTAGTTTCTTTACCACTTCTTTAGTACAAGGTATTATACTCAATGTACAACTTCTAAACCCTAATCAAAAACCCTAAACCCTAAACAAAACCCTAAAAACCCTAATTTTATTTTAAAACCCTAAACCTTAAAACTAAACCCTAAAACTTAATCCTAAACCCTAAACCTTAATCCTAACACTAATCCTAAAACTTAATCTATCCTAAACCCTAACCCTAACTCAATCTAAAAGTCCAAAACCCTAAACCGAACCCTAAACCAACCCGATACCCATTTTCACCCATTTTTAAACCAAGCACCTCCATGACCTCACCCTTATGTCACCAAGCTGCTTACAAGCACCTCCCTTTCAACTCTTGGCCACCAAGCTTGCTACATCACCACCTTGTCTTCCTTTTCTAGCCGTGGCCTCCAAACACCCCCACAACTCATCATAGCTAGTTTCTAGCTCTTCCTACTCACCACCTAGCATCCCTTAGTCACCTTAAACTATCCTTGACACTAATCAATACCAAAACTTGGCCAACAAGGGTCTTGAACCCTATAAATAGCCGAAACCACCACCACATTCAAACCACACCTCAAATTTCATCATACACCTCAATGGAATTCTAACTCATACCAAGAAGGATCAAGAGAAGTCTCTAAGCTCATAATTGAAGCCAAGAAGCAAGAAAAACGAAGTCTTGAAGCCATTTCTAGGCGTACGAGTCATAAAAACCTATTTCGACCCATTTTAGCTCAAGTAAGCCTAAGATCTTGTTCCATAAGCTTATATTCTGTATTAGAATGTTCATAATACTCTTAAGATCATATATGAACTCTTGTTTGAAGCTTTGAATCCTCAAACCCATGTGTTTTTTATTAAAACCCTAAAAACAACCCGTTTTGATTTTCTAGCTAACGAATCCTTTTTCTAAAGTTTTGTTATATTAAAACATTGTTATTTTAGCTTATTCTAATAAGCTATAACCTGCAAATATCATTTGGAATCTTAAAATAAGCTTGCATGGCTTTTTGGACTTGTTTTGCAAATATTTCCATGCATAGGGGTATATATCGTAACTTTCTGAAATTTATAACTAAAGGGGCTGAAAATGTCATTATTCTAAAGTTATAACTATAAGGACCTATTTTGCCAAGTTTCAAAGTTAAAGGTTTAAATTATATATACTTTATATATAAAGGACTAAAGTTGTAAAAGTTTATAAACCAAGGGTATATATTGCCAATTTTGCAAACTTAAAAATATAAAATATAATATTTTTATATAAATTATAAAAATATATATTAATATTATAAAACTCGATTTTATTAAAACCCGACACATTTATCGTTATTAATCATAAATCGACGCATTATTTCGTTATATATTTAACATAATTTATCATCAACTAACTTTTGAAGAAACTTAAAATCTTATCGTATCACGTTACTAGGGAATTTCATATGAAGGGTTTCATTTGAGTTTTCGTTTTGACGAGTTTGCTGGGTTTACGATTTAAAGTGCCCTGGCTCCTCAAACGATACTACATGGCCTCTGGATTATGATAGCCCGAACAGCGATACAATATTTCCATAATTTAATAAATCAAAGATATACGTTAAACTTTATGAAGTTTTGAAACATAAACTATCACACTAAGACTTGACATATCACCCCAGGTTGCGTGACGAAGCCGTTACTTTCACTTGATATACTTTTGCCATCAATCAGATTTCCCTATACTGTTAAGGTGAGTTCATAGCCTCACTTTTAAATCTTCTATTTCATAAACCCGTGAGGGGGATACATGCTATAAACCATGAATACAAGTGTTTTCTAAATGTATGCTATCCTGATATATTATTGCATCTGTTGTCTAAGTCCCTTTATGCCAAAAGACCCCCACCATCATGGACCATTAATCACTTGCGAGTGAACGTGAATATTGTGAATAGGCCTATTGGGATTGACGAATCCCGTTTGTGTTAGCCGGATAGGTAACCAAACGCACTATATTTGAAACTCATAGGTATATGGCAATTACCTACACGGGGGCCATTATCTTTATATATATCATTATTGATATATACACTAGTCAGTTTGAGTGCCATGAGCTTAGACGCAATAATACTGTTTTCCATAATAATTGTACTCATTGCAATTATTACACTTATGGGTGTATAACAACGTAACCCACTCTTATGATGACTTGTATTCACACTATTTATGACACTGTCAGCAACTAGTTTCCTGATGGCAACCTGAGTCATGGCTGGTGCTTCAGATGTTGACATCCTTTTGGGAGGCATTTTATCAACATAAGATAACACGTAATAAGAATGATATCACAAGTCTTAAAATGATTAAAGTTCAAAAATAAACATTGTCACAATAGTAATATCGAAATCATAGATAATTCATATCAAATAAGTATCTATGATTTATTTAGAAATCATGGTATGATTCATAATGATGGAGACGAAGATGATGATATAAGAGAAGTTGTTTTAGGACGGATATATCAGTATTATGAAACAACAAGGTATAACGGGATTGTCATTGTATTATATCATAAACAACTTGCCTTTGTACTATACATAGTCAAAATTTGACAAGTGTTGTTATTTATACCACGCATCCCGTGGCTAGGTTAAAAGCTATAACTATTATCTAATCTAGTAGTTTGATGGTCCTTTCTGGCTGTTCTTGAGTTCATATATTGCATTCAGAAGACTTTCCTTGTCTGCTTGGTGACGGACTTGGATTTCTTCGATGATTTGTTCTAGATTAGCAATCCTGAAGTGAGCCAAAGCAATCTTGTTGTTATTTCCCATTTGCTTTCTTTAAAGTTTAGCAATTCGAGCATGAGCCTTTTAGAGTTTAGCTTCCAGATTGTCGAAATCTTGTTGTATAATCACCCGGCCTTTTTTGAGACCTTTTATTTTGTCTTCTATGTGCTCAATGCGGTCAAGAGAGAGTTCATCCAGGTGATTCAGGATTTCCTTAATTTGCTCCTCCTGACGTTCCAGACATGTCTTACGAGAGCTTTCTCCCATCTCAAATTCTTGAGGTAGGGCAGAAGTAGAGGAGAGTGATTGGTTATGGCCTTGTTTCTTAGGTGACAATAATTCCTCCAAAAGAAAGAATTCTTGAGGATTAAACATTGGAGATAGCATTGTAGATGGAGGCACAATAGTTGGTGGTAGAATAGGTGATTCTTTAGCGTAGTATGCATGCATGACCTTCATATAGGGGTCATCATGAAAAAGTGAAAGAGTTGGTGAAACTATTGGAACTACACCAAATGAGTTATTTGAAGAGCTAGAATAAGTTTTTTCCGGTGAATCTGGGACATAGTTCGGGGAAGCCGGGATATAGTCCAGAAAGTTAGAGGAAAAAGCATCCTCAATCTCGGAAGTAGGGTGGCTGGGAGAAGACATCGCTCTGTTAACAACCCAGTAGTAAATAACATAAGTTATTTATATAATAGTATAATAGTTATGTATCTTTACATACTATTCAGGAGATGTAGTGGCACGGAGGACTTTCTTGGATGGAAAAATAAAAGTAGTTATAATTAAGGTTTCAACCTTTTTCTCTATAACCGTGGCTCTTGATACCAATCTATAACACCCCCATTTTGACATATAGCAGCGGAAGCTAATCTGGGGTATTATTTCATAGTATAACAGTCATAATCATATAAAATGACTTGAAAGAGACGTTTTTAAAAGATAAGTTATCATTCATTATTTCATTAGAGTTTTTACAAATAGAGGTCGCAAAATCTACATGAAAACATAAAGTTTGAATGATAACAGTTTAGCCATCTTCAAGTGTGTGCCACTCCGTGCCATAAGATGTTCAGTTACCTGAGATAAACATGCTAAAAAGGTCAACACAATGGTTGAGTGAAATTCATAGGTTTATAATAAACAGTGTGAATACAAGTCATCATAAGAGTGGGTTACGTTGTTATACACCCATAAGTGTAATAATTGCAATGAGTACAATTATTATAGAAAACAGTATTATTGCATCTAAGCTCATGGCACTCAAACTGACTAGTGTATATATCAATAATGATATATATAAAGATAATGACCCCCGTGTAGGTAATTGCCATATACCTATGAGTTTCAAATATAGCGCGTTTGGTTACCTATCCGGCTAACACAAACGGGTTTTGTCAATCCTTATAGGCCTATTCACAATATTCACGTTCACTCGCAAGTGATTAATGGTCCATGATGGTGGGGGTCTTTTGGCATTAAGGGACTTAGACAACGGATGCAATAATATATCAGGATAGCATACATTTAGAAAACACTTGTATTCATGGTTTATAGCTTGTATCCTCCTCACGGGTTTATGAAATAGAAGATTTAAAAGTGAGGCTATGAACTCACCTTAACAGTATAGGTAAATCTGATTGACGGCAAAATTTTATCAAGTGAAAGTAACGGCTTCGTCACGCAACCTGGGATGATATTTCAAGTCTTAGTGTGATGGTTTATGTTTCAAAACTTCATAAAGTTTAACGTATATCTTTGATTTATTAAATTATGGAAATATTGTATCGCTATTCGGGCTATCATAATCCAGAGGCCATGTAGTATCGTTTGAGGAGCCAGGACACTTTAAATCGTAAACCTAGCAAACTCGTCAAAACGAAAACTCAAATGAAACCCTTCATATGAAATTCTCTAGTAATGTGATATGATAAGATTTTAAGTTTCTTCAAAAGTTAGTTGATGATAAATTACGTTAAATATAGAACGAAATAATGCGTCGATTTATGATTAATAACGATAAATATGTCGTGTTTTAATAAAATTAAGTTTTATAATATTAATATATATTTTTATAATTTATATAAAAATATTATATCTTATATTTTTAAGTTTGCAAAATTGGCAATATATACCCTTGGTTTATAAACTTTTACAACTTTAGTCCTTTATATATAAAGTATATATAATTTAAACCTTTAACTTTGAAACTTAGCAAAATAGGTCCTTATAGTTATAACTTTAGAATAATAACATTTTTAGCCCCTTTAGTTATAAATTTCAGAAAGTTACGATATATACCCCTGTGCATGGAAATATTTGCAAAAGAAGTCCAAAAAGCCATGCAAGCTTATTTTAGAATTCCAAATGATATTTGCAGGTTATAGCTTATTAGAATAAGCTAAAATAAGATGTTTTAACGTAGCAAAAGTTTAGAAAAAGGATTCGTTAGCTAGAAAATTAAAACGGGTTGTTTTTAGGGTTTTAATAAAAACACATGGGTTTGAGGATTCAAAGCTTCAAACAAGAGTTCATATATGATCTTAAGAGTATTATGAACATTCTAATACAAATTATAAGCTTATTGAATAAGAACTAAGCTTACTTGATCTAGAAATGGGTCAAAATGGGGTTTTTGGGTTCATACACCTAGTAACGACTTCAAGGGCTCCTTTTTCTTGATTCTTGGCTTCTATTCTGAACTTAGAGACTTTAGTTGTTCCTTCTTGGTCTAAGTTAGAACTCCATTGATGTGTATGATGAAATTTGAGGTGCGTTTGAATGGTTTAGGGTGTTCGGCTATTTATAGGGTTCAAGACCCTTGTTGGCCAAGTTTTCTTGGTGTCTAAAGGTTAAGAGCTATAGATAGATGACTAAGGATAGCCTAGGATGAGTATTGAGGGCTATGGAGGTGTATCTTAGCAAGGTGGAAGGTTGTGGGGGTCTTAGAGGGTCACGGCTAACATGGGGTGACAAGGTGGTGACCATGAAATACTTGGAGCTTCAGGGTGGTGATAGAGATGCTTGTAAGCTGCTTGGTCATGTCATAGAGGTGTTAGGATGCTTGCTTGAGGTGCTTGGTTGCTTAAAATGGGTAAAAATGAAAGAAAAGGGGTGTCGGGTTGTCAGAAAAAGGAAAAAAAAAGGGTATCGCGTTCCCTTAGGGCTCGTTTAGGTTTTAGTGTTTTTTAAAATTGGATAAGTGTTAAGGATTAAGGGTAGGTTAAGGTTTGGGATTAGTGTTAGGATTGAGATTAGGGCTTAGGATTAAGGTTTAGGGCTTAGTTTTAGGTTTAGGGTTTAGTTTTTGGTTGAAAGTGAAATTAAGGTTTAGGGTTTCGTTTTTAGGGGGTTTAGGGTTTTAGATTAGTGTTTAGGATGAATTAGGGTTTAGGTTTAAGGTTAAAAGTCATGCATTAAGTGCTTGTACCTGGTACTAAAGTGGTGGTAAGAAACCAAAGTGATTTAGGAGGTAAAATGACCTAATTTGACTTTCTTGCATTATTGACTTGTACATTGTGTTTTAGAAAGTTGTAACTTAATTTATGAGGGAAAAGATATTCAAATGTGGTGTATTGATACTTGTACACATGCTTTAAAGGCTTGTACATTCATTTTATATGTATACATTACATATAATTAGGGTTTTGATATAAATGTTAACGTTTAATGCTTGTTTTGAAATAAGGTTTTGAAAAGTACGTTAAATAGATAATGTACTTGGTAAAAATGATATTAAGATATAGACTTGACATATTAGGATGTTTACATAGATATAGATGGCATTGATAGAGGTTGCGTGAGCTCGTTTACTTTAGAGATGCAAGTTACGTTGCATTATGAGATAAAGCAAAAATTTGCCCTGTAAGAAGGTGATATATTTATAATAGAGTGTGATATTTAACTGTCATCTAATTAATAGATGGTTAATTACATTGATGACAATTGCTGGTTGTTTATACCCTGGGTGTTTTCTCAGGGTACGAATGTTACAGGTGAGTAGGGACAAGGAGACAGGTGCCGAGGTGTACCGTCTCCATGGCTTGTACAGGATTCATGCTCGTTTTATGTGTTGCACTGTCATGTGTCGCTGAAGAACCAGATGGTACATCTTGAATACGTAAGTGAACAGTTTGGGGGACATCGGTCCCTACATGTTTTTCTCATGCATAGAGGGAAGTGCCAAGCCAAGTGTGACGTGGTTTATAAAACGGGCTTCCCATCAGGTTAGTACTAATGAGATCTTGTATTAGACTTGATCCGACTTGTAAGTAATTAAGGTTTGGCCATTAATATTGATACTTTTATAATTTATATTATAAAAAAAATTAAAGTATGTACAGATTAAAAAGCAAAATTCTCAAAAAATTCCAAAAAAATAATAATATATAAAATTTACCACCCGTATTCCACATTCCCTAAAAATTTTTCACCCTACCCGAGAAATATTAATACGGAAACTGTCCTTAAGTATCGTTCCGTTGCAAAGTTAGTCCTTAATGACACTATACGAAAACAGTCATTGGGTTATCGTTCCGTTGCAAAGTTAGTCCTTAACTTTCCCCAAAAAAAAATTCACCAACCCGATGAATACTATACAGAAATAGTCCTTGGGTTATCGTTTCGTTGCAAAGTTTGTCCTTAATGACACCATACAGAAATATTCCTTGAGTTATCATTCCGTTGCAAAGTTAGCACTTAACGTAAAACCTCCTGCTCCGCAGCGAAGCGCGAGTTAAAAACCTCGTATTTAACAATTAGTAGTACTTCACTATTCCTAAAAAAAATCACCAACCCCGACGAAAAAATATACATAAATAGTCCTTGGGTTATCGGTCTGTTGCAAAGTTAGTCCTTAGTGACATTATACGAAAATAGTCCTTGGGTTATCGTTCCATTGCAAAGTTAATTCTTAACGTAAAACCTCGCGCTCCGCTGCAAAGCACGGGTTACTATTAAAAGTATAACTTTTGCTTGGAAAAATAGTTCAGGGACTGATTGTGTCTTTGGTTAAAGTTGTTTTGTAGCTTATCAAGTTTGATCTGGTTTTGGATTTTTGTTGATAGTTGGAGGGCTAGTTCTGCCAAGATTAGAAAGTAGAGCTGCCTATATAAAGAAAAGAGTTTAGGTCAGAGTTTATAACTCTGCCTCACTTTCTCTCTCTATCTCTCTTGTTCTCTCTCAAGATCAAAACCCTAATTCGTGAATTGTGATTCAGTTGTAATAGAACTTTTGATAATCAGTCAAAAGGATTACACCAGATTAGTTATGGTAATCATTTATTGATTGAGATCAAAACTTGTGATCTCTTTTGTTCTTGGTTGTAATTTGTTGTTGATTGTCTTGAATTGAGATTCAAGACTGTTATTGTTTTGTTTTAATAAAGTTTTCATGGTATCAGATCTAAGTTCCAAAATCTTGCTCTGAATCGATTTGGGTATTAGTGTTTTAAATTGGGTGTTTTTTTTAAGAATCAAATCAATTAAGTCAATTAAGATTGTTTTTTGTTAAAACGTATGTCAAAATTAATAGATCTCTAAAGTTTTTTGTAAAATGCTTTATTTTTTTAAAATTAGGGTTTCTTAGTTTGGGTCTTTTGATCTTAAAGGCTTATTGGGTTCAATTAAAAATTGTTAATTAAAAGATCTGGTATTATTGGTTCGATTGGAAAGGGTTTGGATGTTTTTCTGCCTAATTGGAAAATTAGGGTTTCTGAAAGATTCTGGGTTTATATTTCACCTTGACTAAGTATATCAAGGTGCTTCTGAGTTCTTATTACACCTTAACTAAGTGAATCAAGGTGTTGTAAGATTTGATTTCCGCTGCTAAAAGCTCTGTAACACCTCTCTTTCCCTATACTTTATTCTTTTTGTTTGTGTCTGCCCTTGACCCACCACCTTAAATGGCAAGGAATCCTGGGAACTATTCCTTTTATTTCTGTTATGTCTTAGTTGTTATTAAGTCTTGCTTATTACTGTTATCTGCTACTTTATTTGATATCTCTTGCAATGTATGTTCTTAATTATGTTCATAATTCTGATGATGATGAGGTTGATCCTAATCTTGTGTTGTCACCTAAATTTGTAAATTGGATTTAGTCAACCCATCATTCACTTACACCATAATCATCTTCCTTGACTCTTACTAGTTGTTTCTATCAGATTAAGAAAGGAACTTAAAACAATAATGTTTGGTCCTTGCTATGCTCTTGGCCTAAAAAGAATATAGAAACAAAACATGGTTTCATTGGCACAAATATCTGTAGAAGGTCAATACCAATGAAGTTATGGAGATCATGGGACGCTTGTAATTCTTTGGTTTGGGTTGGATTCTGAATTCAATTTCAGGAGAGCTATTTTTGGGTCAATTTTTTTCCAAAAGAGCTTTTGAAGTTTGAAATGAATTAAAAGAAACTTTTGATTGAGTAGATGGTTCTGTCACATTTAATCATCACCATAAAATTAATTATTTAACTCAAAATGGTGCTCCTGTTGCTGAATACTTTAACAAGCTGAGTACTCTTATAAAGCAATTTGATGCTTTAGTTCAGTTACCTAGGTGTACGTGTCATGCTGCTGCTGATTTTAAAAAGCATAATCAACTTATGAAATTAATGAAATTTTTAATGTGATTAGATGATTCATATATGCAGCTAAGAAGTAATATTTTGTCTAGAGACCCCTTACCTAATGCTAAAGTGTTGGAAATACTTATCTAATAACCCTAATATTACACATAATTATTCTACGAGCTTAACGGAGCGAAAATAAACCATATATGCAACAATAAATTAACAATAAAACATAAATGAAAAACGCACCTCTAGCAATCAAGCTAGTCAAGAAACGAGAGCTTCTTAAGAATACGCATGTGTATTAAACCATGTGAAACCAAAACCTTTCGAGTAGCTAAAATAAACAATCTCTACGTGTATCCACACTACACGTTAACCAATATCACCCGAATGCTAGTTCCACGAACCAATGCTCAAGAATACTACAAGTAGTCAAACTCAAACACCTTTCCTAAAGGGGTGTTTTTATGCGTCGACTACAAGAGAGAAGGAAGAGAAAGGATGATCAAATGAGGCTAGGGACCCTCTATTTATATTCAATATAGAGCTCCCAAGTTTACCTATCTCACCGATGTAGGATAATATGGTTTTCTCTTCTCTTTTAGCCTAGGATGGTCGAACCAACACCAAACATACCTTTGGTGTTGACGTTTTGACAATTCTAATATTTATGTATAATTAAATCTAATTACACATTAATTAAAAAGCCTTATAGTTAATTATTCGTAAACGAACTAATTAACGACCGTTAGTATTCTATCGTTGGAATATTAATATATATAATAATTATACATTTGTATTATTATATACATTAATCGAGTATTAAATACATGTATAATAAATATACGCTTATATTATTATACATATACTAATAGAGTGATATCTAAGTGTATAGTGTGTGACCCCCATAGGCTCACGTATTCCCAGCCGTATATATATCCATATGACACGAGCATATCCCAACAGCTCCTACTTGCGAATGTCATGGTCATAGAATATAACATACTAATATTGACAAATAGTCTAGCAACATTATCAATGCTCATAGAAATACCTGAGTATGGTTTTATTAAACATCTCAGCCATTAATGGTTCCAGTTAGTCCTATCCTTTTGTTTCAGATACAATGTTAAATATGGATATGGATCAAAATTCATTCCATAGTTTAACGATTTTGTTTCTCGCATCTGTATTGATCTAGATTACCAAATGTAAAAAGAATCATCTTAACTACACTTTGGGTGTGGCCACACAAACATTTGATCAACCCAACGAGGGGCCCAGTAAGTATCTAACTCCCAAACACGTAGAGGAACAAATTATGTTTTGACTACAAGTGTCCGTCATGTATTTCAAAAAGATTTCTGAAAGTAGTCCTTATAACTACCTTTTGACAGTATAGCGGTAGACTAGAATCAAGAAATGCTATCCATACATGCAAAACTGGCTTGCATCTCAAGTCTGAGGATAAATAAACTTTCACCATGTGTGTAATGCACCTAATGACGCCGATCCATAAAGTGATTAACACTGGTGGGGTATCTAATATTCAACCTCATTGAATAACATGTGAAGTTTGGCAGAATCATCTTTACATATTCTCCATACATATAAATCAAACACTCACATTGCCTTACTAACATTATCCCATATTGTAACAGACAATGATATAGTTTTAGAATAAATAAATTTTAATTCAAGATTTAAAACATGCAAATATGAGAACAACAGTTGTATAAATAAAAACGATCATACCACGTATGTCAATTCATTGTTTAATACAACTGCTTATAGTTCCATTATCCAAATACCAAATAAGATCAATGCATGACGATCCTAGTTAAATGTCTTATCTACAACAATCAAAACTAGTGATAAGGCATAGGTTCCATGAACAAATCAACTAGGTCATGATCTTGTAGGACTTTGAGAATACTTACTTTAAAAAAATTCACGAATAGTGAAGTTCTTTGAATAATATGACGATTGTTATTTTGTAAGTGTGCACTCACTTATAAGTAGTACTTATATGAGTCTAGTCACATTACTTTCCATAAGATGTATGACATATGTGACCCGCGCGAACTCACCCCTTAAATATGTAAATATATGCAAACACACAACAAGGGACGAAGTCACGCGAGAGCAAGAAAACCGGAAGCAGTATAGGGTGTCTCCGGGTCGTTATGTCCCAACGAGGCTAGAGATGGAAAATCGAGAGACGATTGATGATTGGTGTTTGAATATGACAAGGATACGATTATGATTGGGCACTAACACTGAATAGGCAAATGCATATAAAAATAAGCAAAGAAAATAAGCTAGGACAAGAATAAAAGCTAGAAAGGCAAAAACAACTTAAAACTTTTAACGAACACTAAGTGCGACAAATAAGCACAAATAAACTTAAGAACAAATTATCAATAAGCTTAAACTAACTCTAAATAAGAAATACAAAAAGGCAATTTTAAAAGCTAAATAAACAAGATAAAACATAACATACTAACAACAGTACTAACAGTATTAACTACCAGTACTAACTTGGAGTTAGTACTTGCTATCTTGAGTTAAGTACTGTTAGCATATAATGGTTAGTACTGCTAGTAATTACTAACAATAGTAACTAGGAGTGCTAACTGGAGTTATACTCTAGCTAACAAAACTCAAAGAAACAATAAATAAGCAAACAAGCTAAAACAAAAGTTCCACTAACCTTAATAAGCACTTAGTAATAGGAATAAGCAACTAGACTAAACCAAAATGACAAATACACTAAAAGCTAAAACTGATACATTATTGAAAATACTTTTGAAAAGAAAAATAAGCTTACTCCTAAAAACAGTAAAGGAAAATGGTTTAATCTACTCTAAAAAGCTAAGGAAATTTTAAACAAGCTGAAATAATAAGCTGATAAGCTAAAATGAACCACCAGTATTAACAGTTTAAACTAACAGTACTAACTTGGAGTTAGTACTGGTAGCTTTAGTTAGTACTGCTAGTGAAAAATAGCAAAAATGAACTAGCAGTACTAACTAAAGGGTTAGTACTGTTAGTTCAAAATACCCCTTAAAGTTTTCACAAATCATTTTTCTTTTATTATTAAGCTGATTTGGTCCTTAATTATTAAAAACAGATTGTTAAATAACAAAATAGAATACTTATAAACAGGTTTTAGTCAATAATAAGCAGTTCTACAGTAACTAAGAAAACAAATAGAAAAGAGAAACTTACAACAAACCCTTAACAACCCTTGCTCAAAACAGGGGTCACAATGAAATCTACAAAGCTCTAGCCTTGGCATACAACAAGCTAGTGAGAGTCCATAAGCCCATCCAAAACTGGCTTATCATCCATAACCATAAGCTGTGTAATATTTGAAGAGTGATTTTGGTTTTTACTTAACTACTTACTTTTTTTATTTTTTTTTTTTTTTTTTTTTTATTTTTACTTAATGAAAACAGCTTATAAGTAAGCTGTGTTGTAGCTTTTTTGAAACACAGAACAAAGCTTATGAAACTTAACACGGTAAATGTACATTGACATTAAAAATCACAAACATTGCATAAACTTGAAAAGGGTTACAAGATGAAAGTAAAAGCTGTAAATGACTGAAAAATAAGCTAAGTTAAAAACTGAAATTAATTAAAAACAAAAAAACTACTAAGATGCCTCAAAGGCTTACAAAAGGCTCTATTTATAGCCGAAGTCTTCATCTCTTGGACTTGCAGCTTGTGCTTCTTTTGTGAGAGCAAAAACCAAGTGTGCTTGTTGTGTGAGGTAATTCTAAAGCAAATCCCAGCCTTCAATTTCTTTTGTGCTTCTTTGGAATCAATCTCAGCCATTGACAATACTTGGGAATGGTGAGGGATTGCCAACATGGCCTTTATACAGCTGGGGGGAAATAGTAGGGTGGATAAAATGATTTTGGCTAGGGTGTTGAGTGGTTTTGCAGGGTAGAAGGTATGGGACGACATCCAAGTTGTACCTGGGTTTTTGTTGGGGCGGGAAAGAAGGCTTTTGGGTAAGTAGGCAGTTTTGTCCCCTCAAGTTATATAACTTGAATGCAATCTTTGCCCGGTTTGCAATTTTGACCCTTGTCTTTTTATCTTTTGTAATACAACTTGAGGTTTGGCAGTTTTAGCCCCTCAAGTTGTATTTTCTTTCACTTGGCTGACTTTTGACTTTGTCCTTTCCATTCCGTGCTTGGATTTGTTTGTTTTTGGCTTTCTTTTTGTTCCTTTTCTTGAATATCCGTTTCCTGCACAATACAAATGCAAAACATACAAATACAATGTATTTTTGGTACGTTTTTAGTCATTTAAGTCCGTTTTTAATGGAAAATGGTATGTGTAATTAAGCACATACCAAAATCCCCCATACTAAGGTATTGCCGTGTCCTCACGCAATGTTATGAAGTAAACACTCAAGAAAACTAAGAATCTCGGCCCCCCTCGACTAATTACCTCAAAAAGTAGCAAAGTGTTCGTCAAGGGGAACAAAAGAATCAATAGCTTCGACAAGTCCCGTTTTCACCAAAAAAATTTATATGTACACTAACTATCCCTAATATTTTTGGATTTTCTTTTTCTTTTCTTAACTAACATGTTCGACTTCCTTTATATTATCAACATTGGGATCATAGAATGAGAAGCGTTCATAGAAATAATCTACGGACGTCCTGACGGATAAATTCATCGTCCCCGATTTTTCACTAGATCCAAACCAAGCAATTAAACAAGATCATTTGTCAATATAAGTCTAAATGTTAAGCACTCATACTTATGACTTGTGAACTTTTAACTCTCGACCTCCATTTACATGTTAAAAATCCTACATGGTGATTCCAAGCTACAATAGAACTATCGATATGCATAAAATGATAATTGAATAGAACATAAGATGTTCTAGATGACCTATGGTGTATATGATGAAGATTAATGAAATCTAAACCCTTGTTTAGATAAAAATCCAAAGCTTGCACCAAAGAAAACCCTAGTTTTCATAAATAAACCTTAGCCTTCCCTTTTCTTAAAAAAAAAAAAAAAAAAAACAAAAAAAAAAAAAAAAAAAAATAAAAAAGATAAATAAGAATAAAGCTGAATTGGTTAACCAATGCTTGAAACCATCTTAGAATATCTTAGATATGATGTGTGTAGGTGTGTATAGGTGATAGACAATTTGGTATGGATTTACTAGAAAGGGGTGTTTGAGCCGTGGCATATAATGAGCACAAGAGAGTTTTTGTATTTTAGCAGTACTTGCATTAAGTGTTATCTAACTCATGTATGCTTGAATATATAACATAAGACTAGTCAAAGGGACATGGTGAGGGTCTTAAGGAGTCCATAGTCTTGGTCTTTGGTCAAAGAGACAAGGTATGGCTAGGTTTAATGGTGTAGAAAATGTACAAAGACCAATCTTGACCAATTTGATATTTCTTTGAATATTTGGCCATGAATCCGGTTATGGCAAGATATATAATGATATATTTTGATTAATTTTATGAATAAGGTTATAATTGTGGTATTTGTTGAAGCGTATAATTATTTTGTGTTCCGTTATGCCTAAACTTAATTTATCGCAAAACGTAATAATTTTACTAACTAAAAATTAAATATAAAAAGTTATTAATACTTTCGTAAAAAATAATAATATGCTTGTTGGCAAAAACATTAATTCGTTGTGTCCGTTATTTCCGCTAATTGTTGCTTTTTAGATTTACGCGATTTAACTATAAAATAAATAAGAATTAAAAGTAAACGCGTACGAAACTAAACTTAAATAAATGGTGAAATTAATGATGAGATAAATAGGCGTCATAAAAAGACCTGAAATACAGGAATTTTACTGAGCTCCTCCGGTTAGAAAGAGTCATTGGTCCCTCAAGCTCAGGTTGCAACACCTGAAGAAGACGGGTTCAGAGAAAAGATTCGGATATTTCTTCCGGAATTGGTCTTCATGTTCCCAGGTATACTCAGCTCCTTGCCGAGAGTTACAATGAAGTTGAGTTTTATCGTCAAAGTGTATTTCCACCAACGGAAATTGCCAACGGTTCATCGAAACACTTCTTTAGGTAGATACGTGAAACGTAATATGAACCCTGCCGACTCTTGATCACTCAAGCCTATAAGTAGTGGTTCCAACCTATCTGGGGTTCAGCTTCCCCCGTTTGCCAAAGCGTACTACTCCTTTCCAAGGCGAAACCTTTAGCATAACTCGGTCGCCAACTTGAAATTTTAAAGGCTTACGCCTCACATCGGCGTAACTCTTTTTGGTGAGCAAGTTTGATAGCGAATTGTCCTAGGGCGGCTAGTGATATGTCTCGGCTTCGAGTCTAAGGTTGGTATATAGAAGACGTCGCTTTTATAGTAAGGTAAGAGTAAAGGTCGCTTAGTTGTTATGGTTACTAATTCGATTTCCTAAAGAAACGTTTTTTTTAACATGATACCGGCACCCTAAAATAGAAAATTGATTCTTGACAAGAAGTTTTAAGGTGACTACTCTCAGCATGTGCATGGTCCTTCCTGAATTATACATAGTTGATCAGGCTATGTTATGATTTCCTAATAATTGTGGTAGTGATTTGTATAAAATTTATAGAGATTTAAAGTAGAATTGACGTTTTTAAAATCATGATAATTTAATAGAACTGTGAAATCAATTCAGTACAACAGAAACTTGAAGCGAAAAGTCAACTGAAATTTAGCGAAAAGTACAACAGAAATTAAGCGAGAATTCATAAAGGATAAAGTCGAAGCATTGATATCATCCTCACATGTTGTTAAAGAGTATTGATTGGTTTCTCCTCCTACTAAGGCATGCGCCATCACGGCTTCAGTACCTTAACTTGGTTCTTTAGTTCGGTCTTTAACTAAACCGGGCAATCACTCCTGTAGTGCCTATGAATCCCACAATCAAAGCATTGTCACATCTGTAGCGAAATGGTTCTGTCTTGCTACAGGAATCACTAGCGACACTCCCCTTCCGGTGACCAAGGCTTGTGCATTTACCAACACCTAGGAGGTACCACGGCCTAGCGATGATGTGCCTTGCACCTATTGCACCATGGTAAGTTCCCAGCGTAGCCTCTACCCTTAGCTGGGGCTGCCACATAAACCTTAGCACTCTTGTCCTCGGTTTTGCTGCTGGTGAATGGTTGTTCCCTTGCTGGTCTTCCCACTTCCTTTTATTGCTATCACCGATCCTTAATGCCTTAGCCTGAACCCTGTTCAATTAGTTCCGAGCTGTTGATTGCATCATGCAAAGTCGCAGGCTTTGAAGAAGTAACATTTCCTTTGATTCCCTCGGGAAATCCTCGAATGTACTTTTCAATCTTTTTCTTTTTAGTTGACACCAACTCAGGACACATCAAAACCAGTTCGTGGAAGCGATTGTTGTATGCCTCGATGTCATCTCCTTTCAAAGTCAAAGTCCAAAGCTCTTGCTCCATCCTTTGGATAATCAGTTGGCTGCGGGTAGTTAATTCATTAGTCATCAAGCTTTTACGTTGCACTAGGGATCTGATTAGCATTAGCAAGTCCTAAAGTTTGAACATTTCCGTTCCACCAGGTCAGAGCACGACTCTCGAACGTGCACACAGCAAACTTTACCTTGTCATCTTCAGCACACTTACAAATCTCAAACACTTGCTCCATCTTTTCAAACCAGCGTTTCAGTCCGACTACGCCTTCAGTCCCGCTGAAAGAGTGAGGCTTGCCGTTCATAAATGTCTTATACGAACATCCTTGCACATCTGGTGCAACAGTTCCTCCAGTATTTGCTGATCCAGATCCACCAGTATTGTTTGAGTCAGCTCTTGTCTTTTCATATTCTTCAATAGCTTTGGCCACACGCTTTTCCACTATCCTCTTAACAAATTTCTTTTTAAGCTTAGTTTGGCTGTGATTTCATTTTAAGCTTAGTTTGAAGATTGTGAAAAGTCAAGAATGACGAACTCCCGTTCTTTAAGCCTTTTAAATATATTTTATAAATTTTTTAATCTTTATCTATTATTGAATAAGTGGTTAAAACGGGGGCGCTTTCGAAATAAATGATTTTTAAACCTTCTTAATGGACCTTTTATGTTCTTGTTTGATTGTAAAGTCATAAGTTAGGGGGTTTTAATTATTTATTTCCGGGCGTGCTTTATAAACATTGCGTGTAGGACCAACAATGGCTAAGTGTGGGGGAATTTGAAGTTGTCTAAAACACACATCCTTAAACACCAAAAACCTATTTTAATCGAACTAAAAATCAAAAATATGGATAAATATCTTGCAAATATGTTTGTTTTGATATTTTTTTATGTCTGCAGGAATGAGATTGAAAACGAAGCGAAAACGGGTAACAACGTGTTTCTTTTTTGTTCCGTTTCGATCAAGCCGTGTTTAATATCAAGATTCAAGACAAAGTCGTGAAAAGTCGCCGAGCATGCCACTTGGATTATGAGCGTGAGATGACGAGTCAACGGTGTCCTTGATCTAATTGGGCACTTTGGGTTACTAGTTCTAATAATATCGTTAAGGCCCTATTTGATTTGCTAGGCCACGTTTTGAGGTATATTCTTGGGCCACGTTTATTATTCATATTTGATATGGCCGAGGTCTGTATTCTATGGGCTGCAAAGTCGTTTGGGCCTGTGTTGGTTTTATAGTATAGGTTGCGTTGTGGTGTTAATAGATGCTGTTAGCCGAGTGTTTTAGTTAGCAGATATTAGTTGAATTGCAATTGTGTTATTGTGATAACTGTTTAACAGATTGTTGTGTTTGTGTTGCTTTTGGTACCGGTCAACTCATGAGGCGTGGAGCTTAAGGGTTTAATAAGCTAGAAAGAATTTGATTATTTTCTTTAGCTTATTAAATCGGGTGGTTATCATTTATTAGCGGCTCTTCAAATCGGTTCCATTTTCTATCCTATCAATTTCATTAGTGTAGCTCTAGAATAAAATGTTTACCTTTTGTTTATTTGATCATTAGCTTAGCGAGTAGTTTTATTAGTGCATGTTAATGATATTGAGAATTGAGAAATTAAGTCGGATTTGAAATTTTTTATGATTAATATTATGAAATTAACAAACACACTAGAAAGTCGAAGAATCACTAACTGACATTCGATGAACTCCTATCACCTTCTAAGACAGGCACTCCTGTGGATGATGACTTAGATGAAGAAGAAGCCATTAAGGGTACCGAACAGAAAAACTTAAAAAACGACATTGTGGATGAAACATTTGAGGATTGAAGAAATAAAAATTAGTCAGGAATTAGGGAACATACCATTAGAAAATGTCATAGTAAACGCTTAGATAAAAGAACCCCTTAGATCACAAGCCCAAAACCAAAGTAACTTCTTTTGTTTTATATCAACTATAGAACCAAAGAATTGTGAATAAGCCGTAACGGATGATACTTGGATAAGTCGCTATGCAAGAAGCATAAAATCAATTCATTGCTGAACGACGATTGAGAATTATTCCACAACCTAGGGAATAAGACAATTATATGAACTAAGTGAGTGTTTAGAAATAAGTTAGACGAGAACTGTATTGTTTCTTGAAATAAGGATAGGTTAGTTGCTCAAGGCTACAATCAACAAGAGGGCATCGATTATGATGAAACTTATGCCCCAGTTGCTAGACTTAAGTCAATTAGGATACTATTAGCTAATGCTTGTGCTTTAGACTTTAAACTATTCCAAATGGATGTAAAAAGTCATTTCCTGAAACGTTTTATCAATGAGGCGGTGTATACGTGGCACAACCTTCAGGATTCTTATACATTAAAAACCCAGATCATGTTTATAAAACTAAAGAAAGCATTTTATATGGTCTTAAACAAGCACTCCGAAAGCTTGGTATGATAGATTAAAAGATTTTCTCATTAAACATGAATATAAAATGGGAATGGTAGATAACACTCTTTTTACTAAGAAGGAGAAGTACACACCTCACATCCGTTCAAATATATGTTGATGACATCTATCAGTTCGAGATTGTCAAGACATGTTGATGAATTTGCAAACCAAAGCTGACGAGTTCGAGAATGAAGCATGATGGGTGAACTTTAACTTCTTACATGACTACAAAAAAACACCTGGAAGAAAGTATTTTCTTTAATCAATCAAAAATATTAAAGAAATGCTTTTAGAAATTTGGCTTAGAATAATCGTAAACAATGAAAACCCCCATGAACTTTGATACAAAACTCACGAAAGAAAAAATAGTGCGAGTCGGTAGATAGTACCAAGTATCGAGGCATGATAGGTAGTTTATAATACCTAACGCAAGTAGGCCCGATATCATGTTTAGTGTCTGCCTTTGTGCTTGCATCCAAGAGGCTCCCCAACACCATCTACCTGAAGCGTCTGATACATAAAGGCACTACGCACTTAGGAGATTTAGTGGTATCCTAAGGGGACGCAAGCATAGAAACAATAGTATATGCCGACTCTGATCATGCGGGAGAATTAGCATTGAAATAGCACTAGCGTAATTGTACGTCCGAGGATGTTTTTGGACAATCTTGCCATCCGAAGAAACCAAACCGCTCTTGCTATATCCACTACCAAAGCCGAATACGTAAGCGCCGAAAGGCATGGCAACTCAAGCACTATGGATGAAACAATCTCATATCAACATACGACTTTGACTCGAGCGATGGTCCTGATCATGTGCGACAAAAAGGCACGATGACCTTAAGCAAAAACCCGGTGCAACATTCTTGAACAAACAATATCAAAATTCGTCACCACTTTCTTCGTGATAATGTCCAGAAAGGACATATCTCAATCGAAAAAGTGTCGTCCAGGTCGAACAAAAACACGCCGACATTCTTACGAAACCCCTTAAACGTGAATCGTTTAACTATCTACGTCTTGGTTTAGGAATGATGGAACACATTCTATAAATCATATTAGTTCGCTTCTCTTTCATCTGTCTCAATTCTAGTCCGTGTTCCATTCCGTGTCATGACAACTTAAATACTTCATCCGAAGTACTTTAAGCATTTTTAATTCGCGAAATGCAAATTAAAATGTCACTCCTATTTGTAAAATTTTCATCAAAAACTAAGTCCAAAACCCCTCGCTAAGGGCGGCCCCCATACCCTAGGCGGCCCCCATACCCTAGACGACCCCCCAATATATTTGGGACCGCTAAGCGATATGGGACCGCCATCAGCAAACACTAAAATTAAACACTTAACTAAAAAAATTTCAAAACACAAAAACAAACACCCCCTTTCATATCTGCAGCGACGAACACGAACACAACACCTCAAAAACTCAAAATAAACCACTAAAACTATAATTGAAGATCAAATCAACACCTATAATCACTCACAACATCTTAAAAATCATCAATTGTAAGTCATTTCATCTATTTTCTTTCAATTTAAGCCTATGGTTCATGATGAACACAAAAATTAAAATTGGGGATTTTTCATTTTTCTTTCAATATTGTACAATTAAGACTACTAGAATACAATGTATAACTAATATGCTTCCCGTAAACATAGGATTTGCATACATTTGTGAGTTTGTTGAAAAATTGATTTCAAACCAAAACCTTAATTTTATTTTCAAATTACTCACGTTAGGAACATAATAAAATTATGGTTATGCATTGTTAATACAACTTAAAAACGTTTTCAAACACATGCATAATGATCTTATGAACAAACGTCGAGATACATAATTCATATGTATTTTTCGACATGTTTGGATGAGCAAAATCAAACTATAGAGCGGTTGGATTAACTCTTAAGATTTTAATTGTTAGGTCGAGTTAATCGTTACTCCATATTTGTTACATCTAGGCACACACTAGGCACGAACTCAAAACATCAACACATATGTAAGAGATCAAAATATGACTTTGATTGTTTTATTTTAGGTAACAATGCCTCCAATTACTGCACTAGATCATCAAAAGACCTGAAACTACATTCCACTCATATCAAATAAATTTAATTTGATATGATTCCCTTGATGAAAATGATGAAAATGATGATGAATCATTTCATTCCAATTCTTCATCTCCGCCCCAAAACATATCCTCCTCATCTAATGCCGTGTCTAGAGTCCGTCAAAACCCTCCTAATGAAAGTCATAACTTGAACACCTATCTCTTCGAAACTATAAATCTTCAAACTCAACAACGAGATGCTCACCGGGAAGGGTTAAGGTCAATTGAACAAGCTCTTAAGAACATGATGGGTGGAAAACGGAAGTGAACATGTTGGCATAACTACTAAGAGACTATTATTATTACTATTATCTTTCTTGTTTAATACATTATGTCTTTTAATATATTATTAGGACTATGAATGGCAAATAAAAATTGCATTTGACTTTGATGATTTTCTCCATCCTACCAACGTTCTATGATTAGCAAATTTTATGAATATGACATGCGAATAATGCCACTACTTGCTAAATGATTTGCATGCTAGTTTAGGACTATATACTATTGCTTGAATTAGTTGATTCTTGAATTTGGTAGATTCCGAAATCACTGGATTTAAGAAAAAGGGAAAACTAGAAATTTTCTTTCTTCCAGAAAACGGCCCCCTTATATACCCGACGACCTCCCAATATATTTGGGATCGCCTGGTGATATGGGACCGCCAACAGGGGGGAACGAAAATTTTGAGTTTGCCTCTTTTTCTGTATCTTTGACCCTCCTATCTACATCCTCAAGTTGTCATTTCCCTGTTTAACTAAACCATCTTTGGCATCCTCTTCCATCCACACCATGCTTTGCCATATTATACCATGCTTCCCATTATTTAAATCATCAACCCTTCATACCTCACTACCACTATCACCTTCTTCATCCTCTTCTCCTTCATTATCAATGTCTTGCTCAAACCACCATTCCAACTTCTCTAGAAAACCAAGAATGTCGGTGAGACAAGTATGAAAACGCAAAACATCCACTTCAAAATCATCACCTTCTTTCCAAAAAGACTCACCTCCACTTCCTCTAATAGTCTATTTACAATCTCCTTCACCACCATCATACAATCCTTTAAGAGATCAAATGATCAACCAACTCCACAACATTTCTACCATCCTTGATTCACACACTAATCCATCCAATGCCTACATTCATGCACCACCTTCACCACCACCACAACAAATTCATCATCCTTCTCATGATCAAGTTGAATTTCACTCAAGCTTCTGTTATTGTTGCAAGTTTTCTAGACACCAATTCCACTCCTTGAGAAATAAAATCAACTTCATTTACTTTCTCCTTACCTGTCCCATACCTCAAATTCGTACCCCTCTAAATCATGTGTCACCAACTCCTTCTTTTCCCTCTTTAATTAATCATTCTCGTATGATTAATCTACCTAAATAATCGACCATTCATCTTTTGATTATGGCATCTTCTACATTTTCAAGAATCCACTAGTGTAGATCTATGCCTTTTTATGTCTTTATTTTTATCTACTTTCTACCGTAATGATTCATACAATTATTGTATGAATTTGTCGTAGCTCGTATTTGCTCTAGTCTTACTTTATGTTGCATGAATGTACTTGCACTTGTAATTGTATGAGTGTCTTGATTATTGAATGAAACTCCCTTTTGGGTGACTTAAATCTAATGTGTTACTTAAAAGATATTTGTCTTGCACTTGTATTTCTAACTTTGTTTTGTAGCAAATAATTTTTGTAAGATCGATCCCTTGGTGCCCCAAACGAGGGGGAGCATACATCAAGGGGGAGTCTTGATATCGTCGATTTCTTTCTTCCTACAACTACTCGACGATCATCCTTTTTGAATTCGACAAAAAAGAGGAGAAATAGAACAAACTCATTAATAATGTGTAACTATTAATTTTATACAAAATGAGTTTATATTTTGTTATCATCAAAAATGAGGAGATTGTTAATACAAATAATGTCTAAAAACATTATTTATATTTTTCGACCTCTCAACGTTTTGATAATAACAAAAT